>SEYY01018529.1:35000-37500 GCA_009176605.1 Armadillidium nasatum | reverse complement strand
TATATATATATATATATATATATATATATATATATATATATATATATATATATATATATATATATATATATATATATATATATATATATATATATATATATATATATATATATATATATATATATATATATATATATATATATATATATATATATATATATATATTATATATATATATATATATATATATATATATATATATATATATATATATATATATATATATATATATATATATATATATATATATATATATATATATATATATATATATATATATATATATATATATATATATATATATATATATATATATATATATATATATATATATATATATATATATATATATATATATATATATATATATATATATAATATATATATATATATATATATATATATATATATTATATATATATATATATATATATATATGTTCTTATGCCTGTGTTGTGTGTTTGTGTTTTTTTTTGTTTTATTTAGTTCTAAATGTGTGGTTTTGTTTTTAATTTTTTAAAGTGCTCAGTGTTTTAATTCTTTTTTTAAGTGTTTTTTTAATTTATTTTTATTGAAACAGTGCAGTTTGACATAAGCAAGATAAGTATGATTTTTAACCTAAGTAAAATTTTACCGTTTTAAATTTAATATATATTTTCTCCGTTCTAATAATTTATATTTCAATTAACATAAATTTACTTCATAATCTGTTTTAATAATTACAGGTTTATATTTTTAATATTGATTTAATATTTTAATGCTATTAATATTAATTATTTTAGTTTACTATATTGTGTGCTTGCGTGGGTGCGTGCGTGGGTGCGTGTTTAGTGTAAGGTGCGAGCGTGCTTGCGTGATTGTGTGTGTTTGTGTGTGCTCGTTTACGGTTTTTTTTTTTTTTTTTTTTTTTTTTTTTTTTTTTTTTTTTGAATGCCTAATTCGAGTGATCGTGGGGTTGGGCGTAGACGGGGCTTTCCATTTCCTTTGCTAACGTTCGTGGCCTTCGATCTAATTTCGCGTCTGTTGAACACTACCTCACTACCTCTCTTCCTAACCTTTTGCTTCTGTCTGAGACCCAGTTGGACAGGGATTCTTTCTCTTGCAATCTTAATGTCTCTAACTACAACTTTTTTCACAATTTCCGTCTAAATGGTGGAGTCTGTGCCTATATTAACATTAACACTCCTGTGACACGTCTCGTAAATCTAGAATCTCCTAATTTCGATGTTTTATGGCTTAAATCTGTCTTCCTACTACTACAATTATCTTGTGTTCTGCTACTGCTCCCCTAATGGAACAGATTTTCCAGTTTTTTTTCAATACCTTACTACTACTCACGAGACTGTCACTTCTTCTCATCCAAATGCTGAAGTCCTCTATTTAGGGGATTTCAACGTACACCACACTGAATGGTTGGGCTCCTCTCATACTGATACAGGTGGGAGGGAGGCCAAATCATTCAGTATTCTTAACGATCTGGAGCAATTGATTAGGGAACCCACACACATTCCAGATCGTCCTAACCAATTCTTGAATACACTTGATTTATGCTTCACCACTACTCCTTCTAGATATAATACACCATTTTCCCTCCTATTGGTAACTCTGACCATAATCTTATAGCTCTTAGTTATAATGCTTTCTCTCCAACAGCTCCACCATGCCCTAAACGTACTTTCTGGCACTTTAATCGGGCTAATTGGGGGGCAATGCGCCGCTTCTTTGCTAACTATCATTGGAGTGAATCTTGCTTTGTCTCGGGGGACGCTTCTGTCTCTGCTGAAAAGGTAGGGGCCGTAATCCTTGAAGGGATGGGCAGATTCATTCCATCTTCAACTAAATCTTTTTCTCCTCAAAACACATGGTTCGATGATGGCTGTTCTCTTGCCCTTCGCGAGAGAGACAGTGCTTATCGTGAATGGAAAAACTCTCCTTCTCCTATCACTCTTGCTAATTTTCATTCAGCTCGGAATCGTTGCAGGGATGTTCTTCGACGGACTAAGCGTACTTTCATAAAAAGGAAGTGCGCTGACCTCCATGGCTCTCCTACTGATAAAAATTTCTGGCCTCTTGTCAAAAATATCTCTAACAACTTCTGTAAATCTGCCTTTCCTCCTCTTATTCGCTCTGATGGTTCTGTTGCTAATACTCCTTCTGAAAAGGCTAATCTCTTCGGCCTCCTTTTTTTCATCTAATTCCACCCTGCTCGATTCTGACATCCCTCCTCCTACTCCTTCTCCTCTCAGGTGTCCCATGTCCTCTGCCTGTGATTACTCATGATCGGGTGCATGGGATCCTGAAATCTATGAACGTCAGGAAGGCCAGTGGCCCGGATGGCATTCCCCCTCGTGTTCTGAGGGAGTGTGCTTCCGAGTTGGCGCCTGTCCTCATTCAACTCTACTCTCTATGCCTTAATACTAATACTTTTCCTCCATGCTGGAAGCGTGCGTTTGTTCAACCGATCCCGAAAAAAGGTAGTCGCTCTGACCCTTCTAACTAT
>SEYY01018529.1:22500-30000 GCA_009176605.1 Armadillidium nasatum | reverse complement strand
CTCACTGATATATGGACTTCTGCCTTTGTAGAGTCTTGAGTGGTTGCGCTTGACATTTCCCAGGCTTTTAAACAGGTATGACATGCCTCGCTGCTCTCTTAACTTTTATCCTTTGAGTTTTCTCCTTCTCTTTGCTTACTCATGCTTAGTTTCCTCTCAAATTGCTCCATATTAACACTTTTTGATCAAGCAACTTCTCTTTTCCATATTTATTATTGTGTTCCTCAAGGCTCTGTCCTGTCTCCTACACAATTCCTACTTTTCGTCAACGAACTCTTCAGCTGCACTTCTGTGTTCATTCTTATGCCGACAAATCAACTCTCCTTTCTTTTACTCATTTCAAAACTATTTCACTTCATCCTTTGCTTCTAGAGTTGCTTCTCGTCTTCAACTTTCCGATTCTATATTTGCTGACCTGGACAGGATTTCCCGGTGGGGACACTGCAACTTTGTGAATTTCAACACTATTAAATACTCATCTTTTCATCATATCTCTCTTAAACACCTCCCAGCTTCCCTATCACCTTCGAGGGCTCTGTCTTCACACCTGTAAGCAATATAAATATAATTGGTCTGAATATAAATAACAAATTGTTTTGGAAACTTCATATCACTATGGTTGCTTAGATGGCCTCGAAGAATTTTGGGATTCTATTCAAGTTGCGTGAATTTTTTTATTCTGAACAGTTACTCCAATTATATAAGGGACTTATCCGTCCTTGTATAGAGGATTATTGTTCTCACATTTGGAGGGTGCTCGAGATGTGTCCTTCTTTTGGATAGGGTTGAACCTAAAGCTAAAAGACTAACAACTGTCCCCTACTTTCAAACTCTCTGGACGCTCCTTCTCTGCGACGTGGCGTTGGTGCTCTATCTCTTATCTATAGGTAATGCAACGGCAGATTCTCGAGAAAATTGACCTCTCACATTCCATCTCCTTTGCGTCTTCCTCGTAACTCACGGTTGGCCTTTCTCGCATCTGAACGTTTGTGTGAGTATTGAAAACTCCAAACTTCTTCGTTGTGGCGCCTCCTTCTTTCCAATCACATCCTGTATGTGGATCTCCATGCCATCTTCTCTTTTTTCTGTTTTTTTAATCTTCCTCCCTTTAAACCCTCCGTCTGTTCTCTCTTCATAGTTTTACTTTATACTTGGGATTGGATGTAGTTTCTTTTACTCCTAAATATGCCCCCTTCTTGAAAAGGGCCCTGACCGTGAGTGGAGGCAACATGTAAAAGGAAAAGAAAAGAAAAGATATATTATATATATATATATATATATATATAGATATATATATATATATATATATATATATATATATATATATATATATATATATATATATATATATATATATATATATATATATATATATATATATATATATATATATATATATATATATATATATATATATATATATATATATATATATATATATATATATATATATATATATATATATATATATATATATTGTGTAAGAAAAAATGGAATAAAAGGAAAAAAGACATTGGCCAATGTACTCTAATACTCGTAAATCTTAAAAAGAAAAAACTTTTAAAAGGAGTTTGGCAATAATTTAAAAGTCATTAGGGAATTTTGAAAGCAAAAGACAATCATTAACCGATTTACAAACAAAAGTTTTACAAAACTGACGTAAAAAGCTTTTAAAAAGAACATTTTATTGAGTCAAAGGAACAAAAGGTTAAAACAGTAGACAGAGATTAAAATGAGACAGACAAAGGCCAACACCATTATCTAAGTTCGTTATTTTTTTTTATTTTTTTATTTCGTCTTTGTGTAAATTCTTTTCTCTCAATAAACGATGTAGTAATAAATATTGTGCTATAAATAAAGATAAAAAAAATCACTTGATTGTTCATTCAGTGGCTAGGCAACAGAGACTCATTTCCTTGGAACTATATTTAAATAAAAATCTTTTTTTATGACCATTTTCTCTCTCTCTCTCTCTCTCTCTCTCTCTCTCTCTCTCTCTCTCTCTCTCTCTCTCTCTCTCTCTCTCTCTCTCTCTTAAAATTTCAAAGCCAAGAGCAAAAAAAAGTGGATCTATTGTTGACTAATAATAAATAAGCCGATTATTTTTCAGTTTTTTTTAAATTATTTTATTTTTTTATTTATTTATTTATTTATTTATTTATTTATATATTTATTTATTTATTTTGTTACAATGTATCCAAGCAAGGGAAGGACGAAATTTAAAGCCTGTTTCTATTTTTTTAGAGCCAACTTTGTTACATAATTTTCTTCATTTCAAAATATTAATTAATTAAATAATTTATTTATTTATACATTTATTTATTTTTATTAGTTTTACATTTATTTATTTAATAAGTTATTTATTCATTCATTTACTTATTTACTTATATAATTATTTATTCATTTACATGGAAAGTTATTTATATTTAATGAAAACTATTTCATTCATTTACATATTTCATTTATATAAACTCAAATGAGCAGTTTATCTTTTTTCAGATTTATTTATAAAGACACATTTTTTTTTAATAATTTAAAACCTTTATTAAAAATGTCTTTCCTTATTTTTCATTATTATCTCAAACCTTTCCTTACATTCCTCTTCATTAGTAATAAGATAAAGTCCTCCTCTTCCAAAGGAATTCTTTTTGTATATCTTACTCTAGTAGTATAGTTTGCGCTTTTGAAGGGTGTCAGATTTTCGAGGTAGCTAAATCTGGCAACCTAAGCCTAACGGCCTTTTCTGCATTTGCGTGCAATGCCGCATTCTCAGGGACCTTCTTGACCTTTTCTTTGGCTGTTCACGGACCCATGCGGACCGCCGGACTCCCAGATTCGAACCAATTTCAGCCAAATTAAACCGCAAAAAAATGGTCAGGAAAGAGAGTGAGGTGTACTACTTACTCTCTTGTTGCGTTGGTTGAAACATGATGGCCACGACAAAATATTATAAATCCCTTTTATATTAACATATGTTAACACATTTTAAACTTAAGACAGAAGTTCAGTGTCTTTATATAAGATGTTTTGCAATATGCAGGGATACCATATATATATATATATATATATATATATATATATATATATATATATATATATATATATATATATATATATATATATATATAGTTCATTACGACATAAGAACAAATCATATTACAAATTAGTAAACAAAGAAAAATTGTTTTGCTTCAAAAAATTAAAGAAAATGTTATCTCGCTAAGCTTTAATTATAATCATTCAGTTATGTTAAAAGAACTTTGATAAAGATTGTTAGTCCAAAATTAGGAAAACAAAATGCTACCAGTGAAGATACTGGTTCGGAACATGGTAAGATAGTTGAAAGTATAGTTCTGCAATATCCTTCTGTCTCATCTGGTGGGAAAAGGTAAGGAATTACATAAAACACGCGAGAAATGAAAGAAAGAAGCATCATATATATATATATATATATATATATATATATATATATATATATATATATATATATATATATATATATATATATATATATATATATATATATATATATATATATATATATGATTTGACTGCCGTCGAGAGTGGATGTGCTTGGAAGCAGACAGGAAAAAGAAAAGTCAGGAACATCATAAGGAAGTCAGAAGAGAATAGATGAGAAGAGCAGAAGAGAGGAGAAGGGTAAGCTGTTCTATCTGAGACTTCGAAATCTTCTTTCTGAGGTTGCAGATTGTGTTTGGAGGATTATGCGTGAAGAATGATATTAGCCAAAGTTTTTTTAAAAAAAATAAAAAATTATTTTTGTTATAATATTTCAGTATTTTTTGAAAGTAAATTAACAGAAATTCAATAAAATTATTTTTTTTTAAATATGTGATGAAGAAGCACATCTTTTGATATGACGTACTTTCGACAGTTAAATGGAAAAGAAATATTAAAAAAAAAGAGTTTAGACAGCGGGAACTTCTGGTCAATAAAGGATGATTATTTCGTCGCAGTCAAGTCAAATGAAGAATAGTTCTTCAAATGGTTCTAGAGGCTGGTAAACCCTTTCACCAGTTTTAATTTCTTCCCACTTACGATTGCAGGAATGTGAAAACTTTCTGCAATCGATACCACCCTGCATCCTGTGGGATATGTATAGTGCATTATATATATATATATATATATATATATATATATATATATATATATATATATATATATATATATATATATATATATATATATATATATATATAATAGCCTTACCATTGAGAATGTTAAATTGATACTTTGAGCAACTTGAGTAATTACCTAATATAAGTTGCAGACAGAACTCAAATAACAGTAAAATTTAATAGTAAACTTAATGATCAATATAAAGGAGATAATGAACTCCCTGAAGATAAATAGTTGGTCTCCAAGTAAAGGCATTCAATATAGGTTTCACTGTTTAAATATTTGATCCGACAAAGTCATCCAATATTCAATGCTAAAACCAGATAATTATAAAACGAAAAGAGAAGATTAGAAAATTGCAAATTAAAAAAAAAAATAAAAAAATTTAAATTAAAAAAAAATAAATAAAACTGAAAGAAATCAGCTTGAGAAAAGTGATTGAAACTAACGATATGGATTAAAAGTTTTGGAAAGGATTAAGATGAATGAAAAATAGTTAAGACATTGTATAAGAAATAAGAAGTAATAATAATAATAATAACAACAGGTTATGAGAAAAATAGTCATTAATGGAATTATTGTACAAAATGAATGAGACTTTTTGTGTGTGAGAGAGAAAAGCATATATATATATATATATATATATATATATATATATATATATATATATATATATATATATATATATATATATATATATATATATATATATATATATATATATATATATATATATATATATATATATATATATATATATATATATATATATATATATATATATATATATATATATATATATATATATATATATATATATATATATATATATATATATATATATATATATATATATATATATATATATATATATATATATATATATATATATATATATATATATATATATTACATGCTGTCATTACTCACGAGAAGAGCCTTTTTCAAGGAGGGGGCATAATTAAAAGATAAAAGAAAACCCACCTAATCTCTAACCTAAGGTAGATCCCTCAGGTGGAGTCAGACAGAAGATTTAAAGAAAGGTAGGTAAAATACAGCAGGAAAAACAGACGAGGGTAGGGTGTTCCACAGAACAGAGGTGGCTGGAAAGGAGGCACCACAACGTGCAAGCCTAGATTTTACCATGATAACACAAGTTTCATGCGCAAGCAAGGCACCCTTTGTGCTAAGAGGATGACTCAATGATGGTGGAATGCCAGAAGTAAGCTCTCTCGAGCACCTGTCGTTTTAGTATCTATAGAAAA
This sequence comes from Armadillidium nasatum, assembly GCA_009176605.1. NCBI lineage: Eukaryota > Metazoa > Arthropoda > Malacostraca > Isopoda > Armadillidiidae > Armadillidium > Armadillidium nasatum. The sequence continues at coordinate 24,595 of SEYY01018529.1, read as the reverse complement.
GAGAGAGTGTGCCAACGTCACGTCGCAGAGAAAGAGAGTCAAGAGAGTTTGAAAGTAGGGGAGAGTTTATTAGTCTCTTAGCCTTAGACTCGACCTTATCCATAAGAAGGGTGGAACCCTTCATTTTAAAAAGGAGAGCTGACGAAGGAGATCGGAAACTTGGGAAGTGTTTTTGAGAGAAAGAGATGTGAAGAAGTTGAGTTTTCAAAGAGTTGAATTTCACAAGATTGCGGTGGGCTCACCGGAAAATCTCATCCAGATCAGCAAGAAAGGAATCAGAAAGTTGAAGACGATAAGCAACTCTAAAGGCAAAAGAGAGAGCAGATTATGAAATAAGTTGAAGAATGGAGAGTTGAGTCATCGGCATAAGAATGAACAGAGTTAAAACTTCAGCTGAGGAGGTTGTTGATAAAAATTAAGAATAAAGTAGGAGATAGAACAGAACCCAGAGTAACACCACAATTTATAGGTAAAGAAGAAGAAGTCGCTCCATCAGCATGTACTGATATGGAGCGATTTGAGATGAAACTTGACATGAGGAAAGAGAAGGAGGAAACCCAAAGAAAAAGGGCTAAGAAAGCAGCGACGCATGCCATACCCAGTCAAAAGACTTGTATATGTCAAACGTCATCACACAAGACCTCCCAGTAGTCCATAAGGGCAGAAAACCATAGATCAGTAAGAAAGGAAAGAATATAACCAGTAGACCTCGAGCGTCGAAAGCGATACTTTTGATCTAAAAGAAGAGAGTGAGATTCCAAAAGATCAAGAAAATGAGAGTTGAGGAGAGTTTCAAAGACTTTAGATAGAATACAAGTAAGAACAATAGGGCGATATTTAGAAAGTTCAGAGCTGATTTCATTATCATTATCAGTTGAGCATATGAACGCTTCCAGCACAGAGGAAAAGTATAAGTAATACAGACATAGAAAATAGAATTGAAGGAGGACAGGCGCCAGCTCGGAAGCACACTACCACAAAACACGAGGTGGAATGCCATCCTGGCCACTTGCCTCATCCAACTTCGGGGTGAGGGTTCTTCAAAACCGCAAACCCTACAGAAATTTTACATGAATTCAAAAATGTGTATCTCATCAAATCATGTTGATTTACTAAATTTTATCTTTTTATCTTGAAAATTAAAAGTTTCATTAAAAAAAAATTTGCCAAAAAAATGTCCGAACCCCATAATTTATTAACTGTCATCGGTAATTAATTCGTATTCAAGCCTAATTGAAGAAGTAACCAAGAAGTGATTTTTCATAAAAAGTAACCTTATCAATAATTTATTGAGCAGACTTCTTTAATTTTTTTAAAAAATTTTTTTTTATTTTTTATAGGATATTTTTTATTACTACTATTTTTAAACTTTTGTTAAACACAAATACGCAATATTTTTCTTCGTTTCCTCTAGTATTACTCCTACAAGAAGTTGATTTTAAAGGTACCAGAGTTTACTGATAATGTAATTATGGAACCAGACATGATTTAAAATGTTTGTCTGGAACGGTATGGCACTTATGACACAGATGGTTAAGATTTATATACGAGATAATATCAATACTTTTAAAATTTAGCTACAACTATGAGCCTTTTTTTAAAATTCAGGGATGCTTTTGACTTTGGTGACAAAAGGTAATAGTAGTAGAGCGGACAAACTGTCTGTAAAGTGAAATAAAGCAAGCTGTCATGTATAGAACTTTAAATTATTTATTCATAATTAGTACACCATTCTCAGGACTGCCATAATCACTTCTCTCTTTTTATATTTTTTAAACTCTTATATGGCAGTGCTAGTAAGTATTCAATCAGTTTCTTTTAACCATCTCAACTATACCTTCAATTCCTCAAGAACAAACATTATTTCATGAAGGTTCGTTTGTTTTTAACACTATATAACTTGTCAACTTCATCTTGATTTAATTAATGAAAATATTATTTTCAGTGCCTACATACCATTTCCAAGCTAACCTAAACTAACCTACCTCAGTAAGAATATTTTAGACCCTAACCCATATTTATTTCTTATGTGATTACCTCTCTGACGTTAGCTCTCTTCTAACTTTACAGTGTTGAATCACGAATAGCTAATAAC
>SEYY01018529.1:5000-15000 GCA_009176605.1 Armadillidium nasatum | reverse complement strand
TTTTTACATTAGGAAAAATAAATTATTCTTTTGTTTCCAGTTTGTTTCATACTATTTTTTCAATTTCCCTTCTGGGAGTTCGACCCCTTTCAAGTGTTTTCTGATTCTATATGATAATAATAATAATAATAAAATAATAATAATAATTCATCATATATAATATATATATATATATATATATATATATATATATATATATATATATATATATATATATATATATTATATATATATATATATATATATATATATATATATATATATATATATATATATATATATATATATATATATATATATATATACACACAAAGTTTTAAAATACTATTTGATTCATTATGTTCTTTTCATTGTTTATGAACTTTCAAATTATGGTGCTAGAGCGAATAAAAATTGTGCTATTATTATTAAAAATTTGATCATATTAAATTAGAAATTAAGCTTTTGTATTGATGTTTAGGAAAAAAATAGTACCCAAAATTTTAAAACAGCCGTAGTTAATAGTTACCCATTAATATCGTTTTCTTCGAATCGTAAAAAAAAATGTAAAAACAAGGGTAACCTTTAAAATTAATTTGAAATTTTTTTTTTTTTTAAATTTATATAAGAACATACGAATATAATTTTAATATAGCACGAAAGCTTATATTTTTCTTAGATGATAATTAATGAGATACTCTAACATAAATATTAATAAATTATATCAATGTTATAATAAGCAAATAAAAATTTGCATTTAATAGAACAAACACTAAAATATAAAAATACAAGAATAGATTTTCTTTCAACTCATTATCAAATATAAATCTAATGATAACTACTTTAATATGTTTTAATTTAATTGGTCATTATTTATGGGTTTATTTAATAAAATAAATTAAAGCAATTTCATCTCTTCGTTATTTTGTAGAGGTCCACCATGACCTTCTACAATTGCTTATTGCTTTATTATTTGCAAGTATAGCCTATATATATATATATTATATATATATATATATATATATATATAATATATATATATATATATATATATATATATATATATATATATAATATATATATATATATATATATATATATATATATATATATATATATATATATATATATAATATATATATATATATATATATATATATATATATATATATATATATATATATATATATATATATATATATATATATATATATATATATATATATATATATATATATAATATATATATATATATATATATATATATATATATATAAAAGGACATAATTACACTCGATATGAGCTGTTGTTATCTGATCATTCGATAAGCCTTATCTAATCAAACTAAAATTCGAAACGAATTAAAATTAAAAAGTTCTTCAGTTTCTAAAAAGAAAAAATCGAGGAAAAAACTCATTTTGTGAGGAATTTTTTCTCTCTTTTATTATTAATAAAGCAAAAGCTAAATAAATAAATAAAAAAAGAAATAAAGTAAAATATTTAACAAAGACATTTTAGAAATAAAAAATCATTATTATAATTATTAGTATTATAAATATTAGTATTATAAATAAAAGTAAAAAAGTGACAAAGAAAATAAATAAAAAAAATGAATAATAATAAATAAATGAAATAATAAGCTTAATATTTATTAAATATTTATTTAATTGAATAAATATTCAGGTTAAAGTGTTTAAAAATTTAGTAAGTGTTAAAAGTTTTTTATTTTTTTTAGTTCTTAATTAATATTTTAAGTTTAAAAATTAAATAATTATAAAATATTTTTGGGTAAAAAAAATTGTAAAAAAAAAAAAAAAAAAATAAAATTATAATATATATATATATTATATATATATATATATATATATATATATATATATATATATATATATATATATATATATATATATATATATATATATATACATTGCAGGTTTTATTTTCGCATATGTGATTAGTTAAAGTGAAAATAAGAGGTTTTGCCAAATTCCTTGATAATTCGCATCACAAACCAAGTTCCTTTTATGATTCATTAAATCCATTGAGTGTAACTTTTCTTATTTATTACTTCTTTTCATCAGCTTCTGCTGCTCTACTTGAATGAGGTCATTTGTTATACATACAATTCTACATTCTTGTTGGTGTTGGTGAGTGTCTTTTGTCCATTTGTGTTCTAATTTTATTTTTTAAAGCTGGAAGAAGAAAGTTCATTGTCATAGAATTTGAAGGTTTCATCTTATATATATATATATATATATATATATATATATATATATAATATATATATATATATATATATATATATATATATATATATATATATATATATATATATATATATATATATATATATATATATATATATATATATATATATATATATATTAGGGATGGAGCGATACCAAAATTTTATCGATACCGTAGAGTACCGGCATATACCCCGATACCGATACCTAAAAATGCCGATACCGATACTACTACCGATAATACCGGTACCGATACTTTACTCTTATCCAAAATTTTACCGATAATACCGATACAAATCGGTACTACGATACCGATACCGATACCAATTTTTATACCGATACCGATACCGAAAAATACCGATACCGATACCGGATACTTCACTCCATCCCTAATATATATATATATATATATATAATATTATATATATATATATATAATATATATATATATATATATATATATATATATATATATATATATATATATATATAATATATATATATATATATATATATATATATATATATATATATATATATATATATATATATATATATATATATATATATATATATATATATATATATATATATATATATATATATATATATATATATATATAATATATATATATATATATATCCAGTGGTGGGCAAAGGCCGGAGGCCTAACCAACTTACCCTTTATTCACAATAACGATGTTAATATTTTGTCCATTTCTTGAAAATTTTGTGTTTTCATTTTAACGAAATTTCTGTTATCATAAGACTAATGTTTTAAAACTTTTTGTTGACTCTCAGATGACTCATTTCTTTTTAATTTTTTTGAGTAATTTGTCAAAACATGTAAATATTATTTATTATTTTGAGATTAATATTGCTGAATCTGTCTATTATTATTATTATTATTATTACTATTATTTTTATTATTATTATTATTATTTTTATTATTATTATTATTATTATTATTATTATTATTATTATTATTATTATTATTATTATTATTATTATTATTATTATTATTATTATTATTATTATTATTATTATTATTATTTTATTATTACTACGACAACTACAACTACAACTACAACCTCTCCCAGGAAGGGTTTTCACCCTGTCAGTGAAACCAGCATCTTTCCCCATTCGCTTGTAGAAGTTCTCCCAGAGCTCTCTAAAAGATCATGTTTTTCGGCTCGTTCGTCTCCATGCCGGTCCATGAGTCTTATCCAGACTCTCAGGTAGGGTTTTTACCCTTTCAGTAGGACCAGCATCGATTTCAAACTAACCTCTAAACACTCTCTCCCAGGGGTCTTCAAAGATTGTGCTTCTCCGAGCTATGGCTTCCAATGCTGGTTCTGGAGTACAAGCCGTTGACAGAGTAATTATTATTATTATTATTATTATTATTATTATTATTATATATTATTATTATTATTATTATTATTATTATTATTATTATTATTATTATTATTATTATTATTGCTATTATTTTTATTATTATTATTATTATTATTATTATTATTATTATTATTATTATTATTATTATTATTATTATTATTATTATTATTATTATTATTATTATTATTATTATGTCAATTATTTTTTCTATCATTGTTATTATTATGATTATTATAATCATTATTATTATTATTATTATTATTATTAGTAGTAGTAGTAGTAGTAGTAGTAGTAGTAGTAGTAGTAGTAGTAATTTATTTTATTTTATTTCAATAATCACCTATCCCACCCTCATGGGGTGGTGCCTGCCACAAATCCCTCACACAAACACACCCACACCCACACCTCCTACCTCCCATTTTCTTTCACCTCCGCCCTCCATCAAACCATAATCTGTGATCAAACTCTGTCCACAGCAATTCTCCTACCATTTTCCACATTTAGACCTCTCCCCCCCAAAAAAAATCTTTCTCACTCTTTCTATCCATCTCTACTTTCACTTTCCCCTCCCACTTCCCCCTACACTTCTGATCTCACCACTCTACCCACTATCCAATCTTCATTTATCCTACACATTTGACCAAACCAACCTTAATACCGCCCTCCTCCGCTCTGCCCACTATTCCTCTCTTCTATCCACACATCTCCCCTATTCTTTCGCTCCTAATCCTATATACCTTCCTTAAACCACAAATTTCTCTCAATCCCTTCATCTCAAAAACTTTCAATCCCTTCCTCGTCTGAGCATCCATTATCCATGTTTCACACTCACCCAAATATTACAGATGGCAGACAAATACTGTCAAACATTCTTAACTTTATTTTGTTTGGTATACTACCCTTATTCCACACCTCCCTCAATTCCTTCCATCACTCTCATTCCCTCCATCACTCTATTCTTCATTTCACTAACCATCCCCTCTTTTCCTTCCACCAGCATTCCCAGATATTTGAATTCTAATAACTTTTCAAATTTCTGACCTCTTACCACGACACCCCTCATTTCTCTCTTCTTACCACTTCATTCCCTCCACCATTCTTCATCACTTTACTTTTATTTGGATTCACTCTCTTTCCATTAGATGTACATTCTCTCACAAACTCCCTCACTAACATCCATTGCTTCTCTCCTGATTTCACCACCAATACAGCATCATCGGCAAACAGAAAGACATTTATTTTCCTTGCACGCTCCATGCTTCTCAATCTAACACCCATCCCCACCCTCTCCATTCCCCTAACCACATCATCCATCAACATATTAAACAAACAAGGCGACATATCACAACCCTGTTTCAAACTAACTCGTAAGTTAAGCCATTCTGTCAACTCCCTACCCACTCTCACCATCGCTCTACAATTTTTATAAAACGATTTGATCCCTCTCAAAAATCTCCCTCTCAATCGCCCCTCCCCCTCCCTCAGTATCTATTCTTCTTCCTACATACTTTATTGTATGCTTTCTCCAAGTCCATAAAACATGCATACCCCACTTTATCTCTCTCACGCAATCTCTCACCAATAATCCTTCTGTGGGAACACCTGGTCCATACATCCACTACCCTCTCTAAAGCCTCCTTGTTCCATACCCACTCTCCTTCTCTTGAATTATTTTGCACTTGTCGTTAGTACAATCCAATAAATTTTCCATACTACATTCAACAGACATATCCCCCTAGAATTCTTACATCACCATCTTCCCTTTATATATACCCACAATACACGCATCTTGCCACTCCTGAGGAACTCTCCTTTTACTCTAACACACATTATTTTATATTATTATTATTATTATTATTATTATTATTATTATTATTATTATTATTATTATTATTATTATTATTATTATTATTTATTATTATTATTATTATTATTATTATTATTATTATTATTATTATTATTATTATTATTATTATTATTATTATTATTATTATTATTATTATTATTTATTATTATTATTTATTATTATTATTATTATTATTATAATTATTTATTATTATTATTATTATTATTATTATTATTTTTATTATTTTATTATTTTATTATTTTATTATTATTATTATTTGTATTATTATTATTATTATTATTATTATTATTATTATTATTATTATTATTATTATTATTATTATTATTATTATTATTATTATTATTATTATTATTATTATTATTATTATTATTATTATTATTACTTCTGCTATTATTATTATTATTATTATTATTATTATTATTATTATTTTATTTTTAAAATCATTATTATTATTATTATTATTATTATTATTATTATTATTATTATTATTATTATTATTATTATTATCGATTACTATAATTAAATTATTATTATTATTATTTACATAATTATCATTTTGCCATTACTTTACATTGAAATATTATCTCTTAAATTTTAGATGTTCACAAATATTAAAGTTATTTCGTTTCTTTCTCTTTTTGAAGATAAAATATCAAATAATGGGAGAGAAATATCAAAGCTGAAGAAAATGTATCAAATTAGTGGATAAATTCACCGCATAAAATAACTTGAGGCAAATTTTCTAACATTTCAGGTAAGAGATTTTAATTAATTTTTTGTTTTCTTATTCATTTATGATAAATTATTTCTTATTTTAATTATTCAGGATTTATAAATTCTTCAAATTTTTTCTATTCTATGATTATTTAATTTTATTTTTAAAATAAAATTATTATTCCCTATATATATATATATATATATATATATATATATATATATATATATATATATATATATATATATAATATATATATATATATATATATAATATATATATATATATATATATATATATATATATATATATATATATATATATATATATATATATATATATATATATATATATATATATATATATATATATATATATATATATATATATATATATATATATATATATATATATATATATATATATATATATATATATATATATATATTATATATATATATATATATATATATAATATATATATATATAAACTTTAATGATTTTACTCTTTTACTTAGAGACTTCAGTAAATTTGATTACAAAGATAAATAAATGAAGAAAAATAAATTCCAAGATGAGAACTTCGCCTCCTAAAAGACCTCCAAAACCCCCCTTCTCTTCTACAGGATGGGGAACAACCCTTATACTCAACTACTTTACCTTCAAATGTTAATAATGTAAAACCAAAGGGAATTCTTAAGAAAAAGAGTTCAGCCCCAATTATACGGAGTAATAGTGAGGAAACAAAATTGATGGAAGAAAGGGTAATAAGGCCCTTTGAGAGAGATGAACATGTACGCCATTTTGATATACAAATTCAAGAACCAGTACATTTTGACAACACTGATCGTAACAGTTACTTATCTTTTGCTAGAAGTTCATCCAAAAAATGGAAAGAAATCTAAAAACGTTGAGGAGTCAGCAAGAACGAGGAAGCAAATTCTGTCTCCGAATCATAAATCCAAAGAGAAAATCAAGTAAAAGAGATTCTAAAACATCTAAATCAAGACCAGAAGTTTTAAAGCTTCCTCCTGATAAATATCCGAAAGTGTTAGAGGCAGCCAAAATTGAGTCAGTGGCTGCAATGATGCATCTAGTTGTAATAGTTTCTTCCATTATAACCATAGCATCAATGGCTATTTTAACGAACGACTGGGAAATAAAGCTCAGAAGATGTCCTATGTATGTTGAAGTTAGTCAAAGCAACACCATATATTGGGGAAATGAAAATATGGCTGCTTGCCATTATGTTGCGTACATGCCAGCCTTAACTCTGGTAATGTCATTTGCTCTAATGCTATTCCACGGTGGAATTATAATATCATGGAGGAAAGGCAATGAAGGTTATAGATTATTACTTTCAAAAACCTATACAAAGATAATTTTTTTCATAGAACTTATAGAAGTAGCAGTTGCGATATCAGTTGCAAGTGTTCTTATTGACGGAGTTAGACAAACTTGTCTTGGCTTTCAATTAAGTCCTTGGACAGAAGAAATACCAGATAATTGTAAGCAAGGTTATGACGATCGTGATCACGTTTACGGAATATCTGATACTTATCCAAAACTGATAGTCAGTATAGTTTCATCCTCTATCAGTGCTGGATTCACAATTGCAATTACTATTTTATACTTTATTCGTATTAAACCTTGCTGTTAAAAATTTCACAGTAATTCATGCTTGATTAAGTATTGTATAATAAAACACAAATGTTTTTTTCTAAATATTACTTTAGAAATTTTAAGTGAAGAATGTGCATTTTTATTCTTGAATTACCAAAATGCTTCCCATTATTAAATAAAGCCCTTCAATGGGGTGTTATTATTATGAAACACTGAAATTATTATAAAACATTTAAATTATTTAATATTTGTTAAATACTTAATGACTGTGATTTGTAGTTCAAATATAAAACAAAATGAACTTATTTATTCACTCTTTAATATTATTTTATATCTTTTTTCGTTTTCTTAAAAAATTAAGTTTTAAGTTTTCTCAGAAAGAAAATATTTAAATGTAAGGTTGTTATCTTTCTTATTAGGTTCTTTTCAAGCTTTAATTAAGGTGATATATGATAAAATATATATATATATATATATATATATAATATATATATATATATATATATATATATATATATATATATATATATATATATATATATAATATATATATATATATATATATATATATATATATATATATATATATATATATATATATATATATATATATATATATATATATATATATATATATATATATATATAGTATATATATATATATATATATATATATATATATATATATATATATATATATATATTATATATATATATATATATATATATATATATATATATATATATATATATATATATATATATATTATATATATATATATATATATATATATATATATATATATAATATATATAATATATATATATATATTATAGTATATATATATATATATATATATATATATATATATTATATATATATATATATATATATATATATATATATAATAATAATTTAAAATAGAAGAGTTTTAATTCACTCGTTTTTATTTATATTATTTTATATATAAACCCTGGTTGATCACTGCACTTTTATTAGACTATACTTTTATTATCAACAAGGAAAAATTAATTTCTTTAACAACAAGCTTTCGCCCTTATTCTGGGCCTCTTTCAGGTTGAAATGGATGGCTGATCTGCTACAGAGATTCTCATGGCGTCTGGTTGATGGTTGGTTGTTTTTTTATTAAAGATTTATAGAAAGGTGGATTGGCACATTATTGCATTTTGCAGTTGGTCTATTTTATAATCTCCTGTACTTTGATTGTAGTTAGGAAGGTTGTATATACAGAAAGATTCTGCAATTTTTCTTTTGCTATAATTGTTTATGTTTTTGATAATGCTACTATTGTTGGGGTTTATGGAGTGGTCATTGTTTTGTCTATGTTGAACAAGGGCGGAATTCTGGTTATCTATATTTAAATCATGTCGGTGTTGGTGTAATCTTCTCTTATAGTCTATTGATTCGCCAATGTAGTCCAAATTACAAACAGAACAAGGAATCCTGTATATACATGGGGGGATGGGGTTTGGAGATTTGGGTGGTTTAAAAACTTTTTTTAATATAATATTATTTGAGGGTACGAAGGTTAATTTTTTTTGGTATGATTGGTTTTATATGTTGAATGTTAATGTGTGGAATTGGAATGAAGTTGGTTTTTTTGTTTTCATGTGTTATTATCGAGTAAAATTTTGTTTTGGCGTTTTTATATGATTTATTGATTATATGTATAGGATATTTTAGTTTTGTGAAGGTGTTTTTTAAATAATTTGTTTCAGTATTTAAAAGAGCAGGGGAGCAAATTTTTAGTGCTCGTAGATAGAGAGCAGAGAGAGTGGCTATTTTAGTGTTTGTGGTGTGTTTTGAAAACCAGTGAATGTAATTGGATGAAGACGTGGGTTTTCTATATATTGTATATGAGGGTTATTTTTTCAAAACACACCACAAACACTAAAATAGCCACTCTCTCTGCTCTCTATCTACGAGCACTAAAAATTTGCTCCCCTGCTCTTTTAAATACTGAAACAAATTATTTAAAAAACACCTTCACAAAACTAAAATATCCTATACATATAATCAATAAATCATATAAAAACGCCAAAACAAAATTTTACTCGATAATAACACATGAAAACAAAAAAACCAACTTCATTCCAATTCCACACATTAACATTCAACATATAAAACCAATCATACCAAAAAACATAACC
>SEYY01018528.1:32500-37500 GCA_009176605.1 Armadillidium nasatum | reverse complement strand
GAAATGCTGGAGAGAGGAGGACCAAGAGTCTGAGAGAAGAGAAAGTCACCAGTAGAACTTTTTTTTTTTTTTTTTTTTTACAAAAGCCATACTGGTGATCAGAGATAAAATTCAAAAATGAGATCTTTCAACTCTTTAACAAAAACATTTAGAAAGAATGAAGGTTGAAGAAATATGGCAGTAGCTGAAGGGTTGGAGAGGTCCCTCTTTTCAGCACATGCTGAATGAGAGCACATTTCCATGAGAAGAGAAGGTTGAATTAGTAAAACAGAGACAAAATATTTTGCCAAAGCAGGGTGCAAACTAAAATGCACAAATTTTGAAAACCACAAGAGGGATACCATCAGTACCATGCACCTTCTTTGTGTAAAGCTGTGAGAGAGCAGAAGGGTGCAAACTAAAATGCACAAATTTTGAAAACCACAAGAGGGATACCATCAGTACCATGCACCTTCTTTGTGTAAAGCTGTGAGAGAGCAGAAATAGACTTCTTTAGAAGAAATTTCAATTTTAGACATAAATGAGTGGGGGGGAGAGGAGAGTTAAAGGAGAAGGTATATATCCAAAATCATCTAAAGTTGAATTAGTAGCAAAAGTCTGAGCAAATAAGTTCAGTTGTATTATCCTAATTATTAAAAAGCACTATATACAGCAAGAAGGAAAATATATGTTACAGAGAATAATGTGAAGAAAAAGAAGCGAATTAATGAAAGGATCATTACTCCATTTCACATTGACTCTCAAACTGAAATTTTTTTTTCAAGCACAGTTTCCTTTGTACAATCGGTCTCCAATACTATTAAAAGAAAATTCATATCTAAATTAGTCATAAATGATAGAACACTGGTGAGTATAAAAATTTTCTCTTATATGGCTAATTTTGTTGCAATAGTTGTTGGCATTGCTTGACTTTGGTTGGTTGCTCCTGCAACAAAGGAGCACCCAGCATAATGCCATAGTAGCCCTAGTAGGGGTTCCAAGTACCCTCCTATGGATTCGAATAGGTACCTAGTTGCTACAGTGATTCGAAGCAGAAGAGCTTGAAAACTGTTCTACTATGCCTTCTTTTTTTTTTTTGGTAAGGTGGCGTAGCTCGACTGGTAGAGCCTTCTGTACATTGTCTAATGGCGATGCTGTTGACAATGGTTTCAAATCCTGGTGGGTAGAAAATTTTTCTCTGTCTTATATTGCTAATTTCATTGCAACAGTTGTTGTGCCCATGTTTTCATTGTGATTTTTTATACCTAACATCCTTTCTTCCAATACTGATCACACACTTTCAGATTATTGCTTATTATCACATCTAAATCTTTTTCTTGGACCACAGTCTCAAGCCAACCCCCTTATGATAATTAAATCCTTCATTTGAGTAACCTACATGAAGAACTTTACATTTTTACTATTAAAATTCATCTGCCTATCCAAGGAGTCTATCTAGATTACCTTGAATTTTTATATATCCATCATTATTTCTTACTGAAGTGACCACTTTTGTATCATCTGCAAACTTAGAAACCTTACATTTAAGACCTTTGTCTAAATCATTTATATATATGAAGAACATTAGTGGTCCCAGCACAGAACCTTGTGGACCCAACTCGTCACTGTTTCCCATAATGACTTATTTCTATTCAGTAGCACACACTGCCTTTTGTTCTTCAACCAATCATTAATCCAATTGTGCACCACCCCACCTATACCACACTGTGACAATTTTTGCATCTGCTTTACATGGGGTACCTTATTAAAAGCTTTGATAAAGTTTAAATATTTAACATTCATTGGATCACCCCTGTCTACACATTCAGTAATATATTACATAAATTCTAGTTTCATCTGACACGATCTACCCTTTCTAAAGCCATGCTGGGAGTTATGCAGTATCTTATCTAAATGTTTCTCAATATGAATTTTCAGTAACTTTTCCAAAATTTTTACAACTGGAGATTGTAAGCTAACTGGCCTATAGTTTCCTAGATCTTCTTTACTACCTTTCCTATAAATGGGCACCACATATGCCATTTTCTAGTCATCAGGTACCTCTCCCAAAGCAATAGATGATTTAAAAATCGAATACAAATTCCTTTGCAATACCTGCTACTTCCCTCTTTTAGAATTCTACCATATACAACATCTGGACCTGCTTTCTTATTTGGGTCAATATGTTTTAATAAAGATTTAATTTCATTTAACTTAATTTCAAATACTGTACACCTGTTTCTTACATGTATACTAGAGGTATTAGTCTCTAAACTGTTATTCAATCTTTCCTCAGTAAACAGTGATGCAAAATAAGCATTGAAAATATTAACCAATTCCTTATCAGAGCTTACTAAATTCTCATAGGAACATATGTTTCATTAAATCCCAAATATGGATAAAATACAAGCATCCTCAAAGTTTTTATTGCTGATTCTTATAGCAAATGAATGTGTCTTCATTTTTTGCATCTATAACTTTTTCTCAACGAATGAGAAAGAGGTCAAAAATATTTTCAAATGTAGGTCAACATTTAAAAAAAAAAAATTGGGGGGGAGGGGAAATAAAACTTGTATATTCGCATTCCTTGATCTTTTCCGATTCTAAAGATGTAAAAAATATAAATTTATGACAGTATTACTCAAGTTATAGACATCGAAAGCAGGTGACCTTCGCCGATGACCTCAAAATCACCAAGGTCAGTACGTTTGACCTATTGGTCAGATTGACCTATAACTTTCAGAAATGAATTTAGGGATCAAAACAACCCTGTATACAAAAAATTAACAATTTCTGAGAGATGAGGGTGTTCTGCACTGGTTGATCTCACAGAGAATTTCCCATATATATATATATATATATATATATATATATATATATTATATATTATATATATATATATATATATAATATATATAATATATATATATATATATATATATATATTATATATATATACTCGATCTTTTATTCATACTTTAATAATAATAAATTTCAAATGTGACATAATTTCAGTCAAGAAGCATATCCTTTTCAGACATTATGTTTCGGTCGTTTTTTTACCAATACCAAAAAAAAATTATTATACCGGATACCCGATCCGATACTAGACCCCATCGTTAATATATATATATATATATATATATATATATATATATTATATATATATATATATAATATATATATATATATATATATATATATATTATTTTTAAAAAATGATAGCAAATACTATGTGCAAAAGCATTTTTTTAATTTGGTCACATTATGAAGCACATAAACTTAATGAAAAAAAAAAAAATCATGACAATACATTTAATAATTAATTATATAAACTCTACGTTTCAGCATAAATATGCCATCATCAGGAGGCTGTAAAATAGAGAAAGAAAAAAAAAAAAAATAATAATAATAATATATGCAATATGTAAATCATGAAATATTTAAAAAAAAAAAAAAAAAAAAAAAAAAAAAAAAAAAAACATATATATATAATATAAAAAATATATAAATAAATTAAATTAAAATGTTAAAGTTAAGTTAAATTATTTAAAGCATTAAACAACTAGACCAGTGTCAATAAATAAGGTTCAGGTGAAGAGAATAAGTAAACAGAATGAACACAATAACGAAGAATAACACAAAAATAACAATAAAGACAACAAAAATAAAAAATAATAATAATAATAATAATAATAATAATAATAATAATATATTAAAATTATGTATATAACTATAATTTAACATAACACGAGTTGGTAAAGGTTAACTATTTTGACTTGAACACTCCGAGAAGAAAGAACAAAATGAATCAAACTCAGTAAACTATCACTGAAGGTAACTGAGTTAAAGGGAAACAGATACACGAACACATTCAAACTATATAACATGCACATACGCAACACACATAGACATACAAACATACACCTTCACATATCCATACATACAAACACAAATACCTAACATGCACACATGCACATATATATTCAAACATACGCATACACACATACAAATATACAGGCATACATACATACCCAAATATATTCACACATACAACTATACATACATACATGCATACAAAATACAGACACATGTTTACACACCTACATAACATGCATACATACACATGCATATGCATAAATATACACATACATATACAACTCTGTCTGTGATGAAGAAGGTCATGGGGAGACCAAATTAAGGAAAGTAAAATGAGGATGTTAAGAAGGTTGACTTCTAAGTAAATGTAACAGCTTGACAGAGAGGGAAACTAAGTAGGTAGAATGTAAAGGAGGAGTTGTTGTTGTTGCACTGATATTGAGTTCTGGTTTAAGTTTGTGAATATTAAAACATTCTAAGATGCGGAGGAGAAGAAAATTCAGAGTGAGAGTTTAGAATTGTGAAATGTTTAGGAAGAGGAAAAAAGTTACAGGAGAAAAAATGGATTACGGTATATTAGAGAAAGAAGGAGAGGACAAGGGCAGAGATGTGCGAAAGGAAATGCCTTGATGTTCAGAAATACGTGTGCGAAGGAGCCTTGTAGTGGAGCCAATATAGCCTCTATTACATAGGGGACAGGAAAATTTATACACTACAGAGGCTTTGAGGAGAGGAGGAAAAGTAGGTTTATAGTTTTCCTCCTCTCCTCAAAGCCTCTGTAGTGTATAAATTTTCCTGTCCCTATGTAATAGAGGCTATAGGCTCCTTCGCACACGTATCTCTGAACACCAAGGCATTTCCTTTCGCACATCTCTGCCCTTGTCCTCTCCTTCTTTCTCCAACATCCGCAATCATTCTCTCTCCTGTAACTTTTTTCCTCTTCCTAAACATTTCACAATTCTAAACTCTCACTCTGATATTTCTTCTCTTCGCATACTAGAATCCTTATATATTCAGAAACACAAACCAGAACTCAATACCAGTACAACAACTATTCCCCTTTACATTGTACCTACTTAGTTTCCCTCTCTGTCTGCTCTTATATTTACTTAGAAGTCAACCTTCTTAACATCCTCATTTTA
>SEYY01018528.1:7500-27500 GCA_009176605.1 Armadillidium nasatum | reverse complement strand
GTGTCCGTTGTATTAACGATAGTATAGAGAAAGTGAAACAACGGTTTGATGGGCTGAAAGAGATTACAGAGAGGCAGTAAGAGCGAAAGAGTTTATAAGATGAAAAGCCTTAGAGAGAACTGAGTGGAACTACCTCATGTGTGAGTCGAACTACATACAGAAACAAACAACACCTATATAAAGAGCAAGCAACTATGGGAAGTGAAAAAATTTCGAAGTTGCCTCAGAACACTCGACCTCTTATAGAAGCATTGCTTAGAAAGAAAAGTAATGTGATCTTCCAAGAAAGGCCACGAAAAAAAGCTGCTTGGAGAATTTTATCCGATCGAAGTCCCACTCTTCCATCCATTTGAAATAGGTAAACAACAATGCGACAGACTGGTTATGGTAAAGGAGTTACGAGAGAATATGAATAAAACAAAAGTTTCGCTACTAATATTAAGACAATCCTCGCATGCTGCATGATAAACTATTGCACTCGAGGGAGTGACTGTGTAGAGCGTTGTTGCCGATTGGTCATTATTATTTTTTTAAATGGGTGGTGTTTCTGTTACCTTAACCCTCTCTCCATTATATCCACATGCTCAAAAATCTCTTAAGACCACCAACTCGAACATCATGAGCTTGAGGAACGAAGTGTATTGTTTCAGCAAGATGGAGCTACAGCACATGCAGCTCAAAGATCATTGCAATTTTTAAGTTTCCAGATCGGCTGAACTTTTTGTTGTGGCTGCTTAAATCACGAATGTATAATCATCGACCACAAACCGTTGACGCCTTTAAGATTCTTATTCAGCGAGAGATAACCGCTGTTCCTCCTAAATGGCCCGTCGAGTCAAGGCAGCCTTCAGAATATGACTCAAAGAGTGTACAGACAATGACGGCCAAAACTTTAGAGAAAACAATCTTTAAAACCACTTATAACGGTACTGAATGACATTTCATGTGTGCAAAGTAGCCACCCTATATATATATATATATATATTTATATATATATATTATATATATATATATATATTATATATATATATATTATATATATATTATATAATATATATATATATATATATATATATATATATATATATATATATATATATATATATATATATATATATATATATATTATAAATAATTAGCAGTTATGTGAATTTTAAGGAATATCCGGTAATTTTTCAAGATATCCGGCCATCCGGCCCATCCCATATATATAATATATATTTCGTCGCATAATTAAACGGTAGAGTGATTGATTTAAGTGCTTGAAGGCTCTGGTTCGATCCAACTTGCGGATTCTATAGATATATACGAACCTGCACCCATGCAAATCGTCGACAAGTTAAATGCTTGACCCTTTTGAGAAAAATTTGTCTACTATTTTTCTCTTCAATTTGAACGTGTCGACGATTTGCCCGATGTAAAAAAAATTGTATCGACCATTTGGATCAATATTGTAGTTTAATTTTCATCGATATTTAATTAGACCCTATTATTATTATTATTATTATTATTATATATATATATATATATATATATATATATATATATATATATATATATATATATATATATATATATATATATATATATATATATATATATATATATATATATATATTATATATATATTATATATATATATATATATATTATATTTTTATTTTTATTATTGTGACATTTTTTATTATTATTATTTCGCTTTCATTGACATTTAAGGCTGTTTATTATTATTATTATTATTATTATTATTATATTATTATGTTATTAATAAATTGGCAAATTCATGGAACACGAACTTAAAAGGAAAATTTTTACGTTAAACGAATAGTGGTTTTCGTAGCGCAACTGTTAAAACGGTGAAAATTTACTCCGGTGTATAGTGAGTGGTTCGCATTCTGCCAGGTGAGTTTCAAAGAGTTCGTTTCAAACTCAACAGATGACGCTTCATTTCTGAGAAATTAGCAGATTAAGTAATATACTTTAAATTTCTATTCAAATATGAAATATCGTTAACGGTTAGGTTGTACAGTCGTCAACAGAAGTTCGTTCCTATTAGGCTGGAAATAAATATTTATATAAAATGGAGATCATTTCATAAAAGCTCTATTTTGAATAAAAAGAAAATAAAAACATTCAGCGGGGCTTAATTGAACTGTGATTGGCTGAACCTGAAATGATCTCCATTTTATATAAATATTTATTTCCAGCTTAATAGGAACGAACTTCTGTTGACGACTGTACATTGTATACAAGAGGGTTGCGTTAGCAGGGAAAGCTCAATATAGACTGTAGTTTATTCATTGTGAATTTTACATGGGATCATTTGCATGGGGTTCACAGGTTTCTCTATAGGTTCCTCCCTAGGGAATAAAAGATTTGCCATAGAAAAACTTTGGGTAAATTCCTAATGAACCCTTACGCAAAGCTTGATAACAAAAATACCATGATCACTTTTGGTTTTGTCATAGGGATTTATTGGTCATTGATTGCATGAGACCCAATGGTATCCTATTGTTTTAATCATAGGACCTTGCTAAAAAATTTATGTGGAAACTTAATCAACTAGAGATATTTGGATTAGTACGTTGCTAACATTAAAAAGTTATGGCTAACATCATTATTGTTGCATTTCTGAGTTTATTTGTATTTGGGAAGTAACAACTTGCGTTATTATTTACTAAATGCAAAAATGTTATTAGATTTCAGTACTTAATATATCTATTACTTATATACCTAAGGCTCGACGCTTCTAGCACCCTGAACTTCACCCCATCTCCATCTCATTGTCTTTAGATCTACTTCCATAGTTCTTCTCCATGTTTCCGGAGGTCCTCCTCTCTGTCCATACGGCGTCCATCTCACAGCCTCCTTCCCCACCTTCATTCTCCTCCTCCACAATTGTTCCAAGTAGGATAAATCTTTTCCTGATTACTTCATTCAGATCTACCACCGTTTCCATTTCTAACTTCTTGTAGCTTATAGTTCTCTGCCAGAATATTCCCATCATATTTCGCAAACACTTATTTTGAAATACTCTTAAATTTCCTTCATATCATCTCCCCCATGGGCTCCCCGTTTCGCATCCATACATCAATACCAATCTTATATTTCTGATAGATTGATTAACTTTAGTCTTGATCTGAACACTTTTGGTCTTCCATATCTTTTTTAGCATATTGAAGTTTACTCTTAACTGCTCCATTATTTTCCACCTAATTCCTCTGTTCCTCTCCCTCTTCTTCCACTATCTTCCTCATCACTGAGTCAAGTGCTACAATGAATAAAGTTGCTGGATATATTACATCCACGTCTGACAATATCTAAATAACTTTGTAAATAACTTAATATTATGCTCAAAGTAAAGAATATATTTTATGGCAATGAAATCAAATAACAGTTTTTCCTTCCGAAAATAATGATGTAGGTTATTACACTCCAAAATTCAAATAAACGAAAAGTAGCGATTATGATAATGTTCGTAACTTAATCCAAATATCTCTCAACCTAAAAAAGGTACTAAAATAATTGACGAATCAAAAGCTCAAGTTGTTTGAAATCATGTGTGCGTCAGAGATCTAGCAAAGTACCGCAGGCAGAATATCATAACATTATATTACATTATTTAACAAATAGTTTGATAGAATTGTGATGCACTTTTATTAAGTCATAAGTGAAGCTATATATATATATATATATATATATATATATATATATATATATATATATATATATATATATATATATATATATATATATATATATATATATATATATATATATATATATATATATATATATATATATATATATATATATATATATATATATATATATATAATCGATTCTTTTTAAAACCATTCGTAATAAAATAATAAAAGATAAAACACTAAAACGAAGATAACAGTAGGAATGAAAATATGTATAACAAGAACAAAGTTAAAAAGTTAATTGTGGCATTTCGGAGATGTTAACTCTCTCCCTCTTCATACAAAAAAGAATCGATTAAAATAATTGGAAAACGAGCGATTTAGTTTTCCTTAAAAGTATATATATATATATATATATATATATATATATATATATATATATATATATATATATATATATATATATATATATATATATATATATATATATATATATATATATATATATATATATATATATCAGAAAAAATTTCCGCACGTCAGGATTCGAATCATTGACAACAGCGTCGTCGTTAGACAATGTATAGAAGGCTCTACCACCGAGCCACACCGCCTCTCCAAAATAGATGGCATAGTAGAATGGTTTTCAAGCTCTTCTGCTTCGAATTGCCCTTGCAACTCGGTACCTATTGTAATCCATAGGAGGGTGCTTGGAACCCCTACTGGGGTTACTATGGCATTCTGCTGGATTCTCCTGGGTTACAGGAGCAACCAACCAAAGTCAAGAAACGCCAACATGGGCCTGTAGAAGAGCCTTCTGTTCACTGTCTAACTGCGACGCTGTTGTCAATGTTTTCGAATCCTGTAGTGAGTAAAAATTTTCTGTCTTATATTGCTAATTTCGTCGCAACAGTAGTTGTGTCTATGTTGGCGTTGCTTGACTTTGGTTGGTTGCTCCTGCAATCTAGGAACACCCAGCAAGAATGCCATAGTAACCCCAGTATGGGTTCCAGGCACCCTTAATTATATATATATATATATATATATATATATATATATATATATATATATATATATATATATATATATATATATATATATATATATATATATATATATATATATATATATATATATATATATATATATATATATATATATATATATATATATATATATATATATATATATATATATATATATATATATATATATATATATATATATATATATATATATATATATATATATATATATATATATATATATATAATGACGTTCATTTTTTTTTTATTCGTTTATTAATTCCCCGAATTATTCCTTTTTGCTGAATGACTATTTTGACTTTTAGGAATGTAACCGGAACGTATGTTGTTTTCTGAGCTTGTGAATCCGCCACTTACTTGAATAACCAAAGATGAGATGACTTAGTTATAAAAAATTAACGCCACCTTAAGAGTTTCTAAGATTTCAGCCTTATTTATTAAATATTTAACGAAGATAATCCTGAGTGTAAGGGTAGGAATGCTAATCTTCTTTCTTCTTGTTTATCCTCCCTGGAAGGGTCTTCACCCTGTCAGTTGGACCAGCGTCTTTCTCCACCTACTCTTTAAAAGTTTTTCTTTCAAATGGCCCTAAATGGCACTTTAGTTTCAATGCTTGTCCTTGAATTTGAACTCCGAGGTAGGGCTTACATCCTTTCAGTCGACTAGCATCGTTTTTCATCTAACCAATAAATTACTTTCTCACAGAGTCATTCAGAAGATCATGCTTCTTGAAGCTATGATTTCCCATGCTAGTCCTGAAGTTGTTGCAAGCACTAAGCAGTTATCACATTTTTATGTACAACTCGAGAATAACATGCAATCTCCTTAATTAAAGGTGTATTTCGAGCCTTAACATGTAAAAATTCAGACATTGTTACCAAAAAATAATAAAATATTTAAAAATAGAAAGAAAAAATACCGAGAAAATAAGAATACCGAGAACATAAAGAAAGTTATCTCAATTCCAAAGTATGCGATTAAATTTACAAAAGTGTTTTCATTGTTTTCTCTAAAACGAGGTTATCACTGCAAAATCTTTAATTAAATTGTGCATTTATTTCCATTTTAATTTAATCGGCCCATTTTAATTTAATCGGCTCTAGTTGATACACTGCCAAAATTGTCCTAACGAATCGGTGGGACAAATGGCAAAAATGTCACAACAAATTTTTTTTCAGTTATATTCTTATTAGAAAATAAATCGGTGAAGCAACTTTCTTATGCTTAACATGTCTTTTCTCTATTGAAAATTTTACTGCGACATTTTTTGCCACTTGTCCCAACGATTCGTTAGGACAATTTTGGATAGTGTAGCAGGTAACACAACACTGCTCAAAAACGTTTCTGTTTCGATCTGACTCCTGTTTCTCATTTGCTTCAATTTTTTCTCCCCAAAACAGTTTTATAAGGATAAAGACAGGATAAAACATTGATATTTTTTATAATTCATTTTTTAATACTCTTAAATAAAACTTTAAATTAATAATAATATTCTTTAAGAATTTCTTTTTAAAGTTTGGTCATTTCTCTTGAATTTAATTTTCTTTTTAGTTTAAATTTACTGTATAATTCGGATCACTTTATTTGTTTATTAACGCGTTATTTGATTAATGAGACCAAGATATATATATATATATATATATATATATATATATATATATATATATATATATATATATATATATATATATATATATATATATATATATATATATATATATATATATATATATATATATATATATATATATATATATATATATATATATATTGAGATATTTTAATCATCATATAATAGAGAATAGAATGCCCGTACAATGTTCGATCCAAAGCATCATTGTAACCATTGTTATACACCAACATAGGATGATGCCCGTAATGCCACCTACTTTTTGCCCACCAAATTCCAGGGTAATATCGAGGGTAAGATCTTGGTGCCGAATAACCAGTGTATAAAGGATTGTCAAAGGAACTTTCACGTAAAAGATTGGTCAAAATGTAAGAGTATTCGGCAGGATAAACGATGTCTGAACTTGCTTTCGCCTTTTGGTTTTGGATTTGGTTTCCCACAAGCCATTCCAACAGCAACTAAGAAAATTATCTGTTGATATATATATATATATATATATATATATATATATATATATATATATATATATATATATATATATATATATATATATATATATATATATATATATATATATATATATATATATATATATATATATATATATATATATATATATATATATATATATATATATATATATATATCGCATCCGCATTATTCAAAATTGACATCTGCATCTGCATTTGTTAATAATTTATACATCGCATCTGCATTATATAAAATTATAATATCCGCATCCGCAAATGAAAATATATGACATGCGATCCATCACTATATATATATATATATATATATATATATATATATATATATATATATATATATATATATATATATATATATATATATATATATATATATATATATATATATATATATATATTCATATAGAGATTGAATTTATTAAAATACCTTTCAATTTTAATTTATTCCCAAAGTTCCAAGTGGAAAAAGTATTAATGAGATTCTCACCAATATTAATCTTGCAAGACCCACTCTTCACTTTCCTACTGTTCCCAAACAAAAAATATACTTAAAACTTTCGTATATAGGACCACTTATATCTTAACTTAATAGAAATATCCTTACTATAATTGAAGCTACATTCCCTCAACGCCAGTTCATTCTTATAAATTATAACTCCCTCTCAATTTATAGTTTCTTCAGACACAAGGAATCTCACCCAATGCTTTTCAGATTCTAATTAATTTATTTATTTAAGTGTACCAGCTGTAATGCACCATATGTAGGCCAAACTGGTCTACAATTGAAAGTAAGAATTGATAAGCGTAGAGGAGTTTCCTTTAGAACAGACCTTCATCTTTGCTCTCCTGTACGCTCTAACCATAAAACTTTTTTTTCCTTCTAATTTCTCTATGCTTCAACATGCGTTTTCCCTTCTTGAGGATATTTAGAGTTTTATATATAAAAACTCACTGCCCATCCTTAGATTATCAAGCTTCTTCTATTGTTTTATTCACTCAATAAAGAAGTCCTTTTCTCCAAAATATTTTTATTTATGTTATTTCAATATCAATATTATTCCTTTATTTTTATTATTTCATTATAATTACTATTATTTTAAATATCTTATATATAGTTAGCTAATTTATATTTTAATTGTATTTTAAAACAAAAATTTGGAAAATTTAGTTTGTGCTGAATACGGACCGAGATACGGTATAAAAATTTCACAGTGTATAAATGAATATGTGGAAACCCTTAGTATAAGAATACAGACTTTAACCATTCAATTTAGATTAAGGTTCACTAGGAAAGAAGCTATCTCAACTTATATATATATATATATATATATATATATATATATATATATATATATATATATATATATATATATATATATATATATATATATATATATATATATATATATATATATATATATATATATATTCTACCCCTAAGGTGAAAAAACATTTTGGCATTTCGGTGCCATAAAATGGTTTGACTTGCTGCCATACTTCTTTGATAACTTTTGGACAGATTATTACCTCGATTGTACGAGTCTCTCTGAGTGCTCCGAAAGCATATCCGAGGTGATTTTTGTCATTTTCTCCTTAGAAGTGAAGAATAATTTGGTTGATCTCAAGTTCAGTACAGGAAAAAATTGGTTTGAATTTTATGAGTCACTCAATCGAGCCATATTGTATAAGTTGGGAAACAATGACAGTAACTTCTGAATGAAAGTTTTCAAATATAGAAAAGCTTCTTTGCTGAAGAATCACAAACACATTTGTTTTACTAATAAATTCTATTAATTTTTCAAAAATAGTTGCAAATAGATAAGAAATATAACTACATATCTTGTTAAAGTAAGCAAAAAATGTGTTTTATTTATTCTATAATTCAAGTATTAAAAGGTAAATTCAGTTGCTTGTTGAGCAAGGCCGCGAATAGAAAGAAATTGACTAGATCTTGTTTCCAATATTGACCTCACTTTATATATAACTTTATCATGTCAGAGTAGGATCGAATAGATGGTCTCCGTATGCATAGCGAAGACATTTTATCAAGATATTGCTGACGATTTTTATGATTCTAAAGTCTATTTAGAAATTTATGAGTATATTTGCAATCATTGAAAACATATCTTACGTAGACATTTATGCAAACAAAACCCATAATATAATTATATATCAACATTCGTAAACCATACCGACCCATATCCTATTACGAAACAACCTAGCGTGTACGTCTTATTCAAATAATCCTTGACAGAAGATTTCATTAGCAAAGGAAAATTTAAGATAGTCCCATGTCACTTATGCTTTTATGGCCTGTGCTGTTTTCAGAGAATATACAAAAGAGTAATAAAATTGACAATTCTTACTAAGAAGCTTGCACAAGACGCTCCAGTGAACCCAGAAACATAGAATTACTCTTCAAATATGCTACTTTCTTCACCTTCTCAAGCCTACCTGAATAACTTCACCATTTAGCAATTTGCTACTTCCATCTGAATATATATATATATATATATATATATATATATATATATATATATATATATATATATATATATATATATATATATATATATATATATATATATATATATATATATATATATATATATATATATATATATATATATATATATATATATATATATATTATTATTATTATTATTATTATTATTATTATTATTATTATTATTATTATTATTATTATTATTATTATTACTTACAGTAACCAGTTTCGTCATATTGATATTGAAATCAGTCACGATAAAAACCAAACAAAATAACAGACTTTCCAGTTTTCACTTTCTTGTCTTTTTAAGTGTTTTCCGAACTGATTTAATTAAAGAATACTTTCAGTCTTGATTCTTCCTCAAAACTTGTTATTCGAGCGAAGGAAAAAGGCTTTTTAGCGCAAGTTCTTTTCTTTAATTTCTTTTATACCGTGAAGTTCCAAACAAGACACTCAAATAAAAAATTTAAAAAATACACCAAGGATGGACAGTTTTTTCGATATGCTATTATTTCGTATCCGGCTAGTAATATATATATATATATATATATATATATATATATATATATATATATATATATATATATATATATATATATATATATATATATATATATATATATATGGGTGGAGTCATTGGCATAGAAATGGATAGGTGATAAAAAAAATAGAGAGATGGTCGGTCACTATTGATAAACAGATCTCAAAGGAACAAGTCTATTAACAGATTTTATGGAAGGACGGTATCCGTCTACAACAACTGCTATAGAACGACAGGAAATGTAGTCAGAGAGAAGAATAGATTCCGAAAGAGGGAATTTTAGAAATTAAAGCTTTTGTGCCAGATTCTATCCATGACTTTCGATATGCCAAGAGCGACATTGAAATATCGCCGGAAGGCCGAAGAGCAGAGGGCCAAGAGTCAGAGAAAAGGGAAAGATCAAAAGTGGTGTGTTCTTTACGAAAGCCATACTGGCGATCAGTGATAAGATTATAACAATTGAGATGTTTCCAAATCCTCCAGTTAAGGATAGATTCAAAAACTTTAGAAAGAACAGAGGTTAAAGAAATTGGTAGGTAGTTGGAGGGTTGAGAAAGATCCCCTTTCTTCGGCACAGGTTGAATGAGCGCACGTTTCCAGTAAGAAAGGGAAGGTCGAAGTTGAAAGGCAGAGACGAAATAGTTTACCTAGGTAAGTTGCAGCTTAGAAGCACAAGTTTTGAGAACCACAGAAGGAATACCATCAGGACCGTATGCCTTTCTTAGTGTTAAGCACACAGAGAGCAGAAATAATTTATTTAGAAGGAAATTATAATAATATGTAATAAATGAATTGTAGGAGTTGAAGGAGGAGGTATAGTTCCGGAGTCGTCAAAGTTGGTATTAGAGGCACAAGTCTGAGCGAAAATTTCAGCTTTACAGATGTGCCGTCAGAAGACACATGAGGAGTGAAAAAGGAAGAAGCATAGTTAGAATTAACACATCTTGCAAAATGCCAGAAAGGGCGTGAGGAAGAGAAACCAGAAAGATTATTGCATTTTTTGCGGAGAATTGAGTTTTTGGTGTTACAAAGAATTGATTTTGCATTATTCCGGGATAAAATATAGGTTTAATAAGTTTTGGAGTTTGAAGACTACTGTAATCCCTGAAGGTAGCATTCATGCATTTAATAACATGATAACAAGTAGAGTTAAACTAAGGTGTATTAAGTTTAGTTGAAGTAAAAAAAATATGGAATGTACGCCTTCAAACCGGAAAGAATCACTTCTGTTATGCACTCTGCATATTCCGAGGAGCTCCTCCCAAACAGTAATTATTCGATAGTAAATCAGAGAAGTACTATCACAAAACAGATCAGTTAGCAGCACCGAAGTGCCAGAAACGTCTCCTGACCGTAGGCTGGTGCCATTCTTGCGGAAGACTTGAAGGACTTGAAGAGACTAAACAAGATACAGAAATAAGAGGGTAATCAGATGAACCTAGACGAGGTAAGAATTTAACAGTATTAGGAAAAGGAAAAGGTTAAAGAAAATATCAGATATGATGATTTCATCACCAAGACGGTGAGAGATACTGGTAGGGAGTTGCACCAACTGCTCTAGGTTGTTCTCAATATAAAAATGGTAGGTGAGTTCACCAGCTGAATCATGAGAACTAGTTGTAAGCCACTTTCGGAAGTGTACGTTGAAATCACCTAAAATAATAATTTCGGAGAAAGGAGAAGAAACAATATGCTCTATTTTGAAGCTTTAACAATAAAGGAATTTTTTGTAGGCAGTAAAATAAGTGTTATGTGACCGAAAAAATAAATTTATCTGCAGAATTGCAAGAGAGTTTTAAATCATAAAGTAGAGAATTCTGAAGAGTCCAAATTATATACAGGAGAAAAGATATTACCGCTGCACACCTTTGGGCAGCATCCGCCTTTGGCTGAGAATTGAGGA
Organism: Armadillidium nasatum; assembly: GCA_009176605.1. Lineage (NCBI taxonomy): Eukaryota > Metazoa > Arthropoda > Malacostraca > Isopoda > Armadillidiidae > Armadillidium > Armadillidium nasatum. The sequence goes on along the minus strand of SEYY01018528.1, from coordinate 15,736 downwards.
GAGAGACAGTAGGAGATAACAGGGAAAGGTTTGCTGTCAGTGCACTCAAGCACCTAAGTTTCAGTTAAGAACAAGATATGAGGTCTAGAAGAAGGGAGGTGGTGTCGACAAACTGTAAATTGGACAAAAGACAGCGAATGTTGCAAAAATTAATGAAAAAAAGAAGACCGTGCACCATGGCAAGCCGACAACAAGGACTTGACTTCACCATCCCCATCTTCGCGTGTCACCAACTCCCAAGTGACGACTGGGTGAGGAGTGGATGAGGGAATATATTTGGATGCCTCCCCTCGAAACATATATATATATATATATATATATATATATATATATATATATATATATATATATATATATATATATATATATATATATATATATATATATATATATATATATATATATATATATATATATTATATATATATATATATATATATATATATAATATATATATATATATATATATATATATATATATATATATATATATATATATATATATATATATATATATATATATATATTATATATATATATATATATATAATATATTATATATATATAGTATATATATATATATATATATATATATATATATATATATATATATATATATATATATATATATATATATATATATATATATATATATATATATATATATATATATATATATATATATATAAACACGAGTTTAGGTTAGGCGACAGGGATGGATCATGAAGAATAGTTCTTCGCATGGTTCTAGAGGTTGGAATCCTTTTAATCAGTTTTTCTCTCTTCCCAAGTAGGATTGCAGTAATTTTCTTTTAGTGCATAATTATATATATAATATGATATATATATATATATATATATATATATATATATATATATATAAATATATATATATATATATATATATATATATATATATATATATATATATATATTATTATATATATATAATATATATATATATATATATATATATATATATATTATATATATATAATATATATATATATATAAATAATAATATATAATAAAAAAAAATATATAATATAAATATATATAATATAATATATATATTATATATATATATATAATATATATATATATATAATATATATATATATATATATATATATATATATATATATATAAAAATATAAAAATAAAAAATATAAAATAAAAATATAAAAAAATTATATATAATATTTTTTTAAAAATAAAATAAAAAAAAAAAAAAAAAAAAAAAAAAAAAAAAATCAAAAATGCTTTTCAAAAATATATATATATATATATATATATATATATATATATATATATAGATATATATATATATATATATATATATATATATATATATATATATATACTATATATATATATATATATATATATATATATATATATATATATATATATATATATATATATATATATATATATATATATATATATATATATATATATATATATATATATATATATATATATATATATATATATATATATATATATATATATATATATATATATACTATATATATATATATATATATCCTTCGGCGGGCAAAGGTCGGAGGCCTACCAATTCCCACCGGAAATTAATGAAAAGTAGAAAAAAGAGTTAGGGATAGGACAGAACCCTGAGGAACAATACTATTAATAGATTTAAAGGAAGAATGGTGGCCGTCTTTAACAGCTGCTATAGAACGACCGGAAAGGAAATTAGAAAGATCACAGAGAGAAGGATAGATTCCTAAAGAGGGAAGTTTAGAAATCAAAGCTTTGTGCCAGACTCAATCGAAAGCTTTCGATTTGTCCAGCACGACAGCAAAAGATTCACCGAAATTCCGAAGAGCGGAGGACCGAGTGTCTGAAAGGATGGTAAGAAGATCACCAGTAGAGCCATACTGGCGATCAGTGATAAGATTAGAAGATCTGAGATGTTTCCAAATCTTCCTGTTAAGGAATGATTCGAAAATTTTAGAAAGAACGGAAGTCAAAGAAGTGGGATGGTAGTTGGAGGAATGATAGTATTCCCCTTCTTCGGCACAGGCTGAAGGAGCACATGGTTCCAGCAAGAAGGGAAGACTGAAGTAGAAAGCCAGAAGCGAAATAGTTTACCAAGACAGGGTGCAAGCTTGGAAGCACAAGTTTTGAGAACCACTGGAGGAATATAATCAGGACCGTACGCCTTCTTAGTATTAAGCTCAGAGAGAGCAAAAACGACATTTTTAGAAGAAATTACAATTTTAGGCATAAATGAGTTGGAGGCGATTGAAGGAGAAGGAATAGCCCGGAATCGTCTAAAGTTGAATTAGTGGCAAAAGTTTGAGAGAAGAGTTCAGCTTTAGAAGAAGGCAAAACAGCAGTTGTGCCGTCGGAAGATACTAAAGGAGGGAAAGAGGAAGAAGCAAAGTTAGAGTTGATATTTTTTTGCAAAATTCCCGAAAGATCGTAAAGAAGAGGAACCAGAAAGATTATTGCATTTTCTACGGAGAAAAGAGTTTTTAGTGTTACGAATTATGGATTTTGCACGATTGTGGGATGAAATATAAGTTGCGTGAGTTTCTGGAGTTTGAAGACGACGGTAATCTCTGAAAGCAGCATTCCTGAGGCGAATAGCGCGAGAACAAGTAGAGTTAAACCAAGGTTTGTTATGTTTAGTAGAAGGGAAAGAATATGGAATGTACACCTCCATGCCAGAGAGAATCACCTCGGTTATGCGCTCAGCGCACTCCGAGGGACCCCTCCCACGGAAGCAATAATCATTACACAGGAAGTCAAAGAAGTACGTCCTCAAGTCCGACCAGCTTGCGGCACTGAAATGCCACAAATGTTTCCTTTCGATAGAAGGGTGTCTTTCCTGCGGAACACTTGAAGAGATAGAAGAGGATACAGAGATAAGAAGATGATCGGAGGATCCCAGAGGAAGGAAAGAGTTTAATAGTATAAGGAGAGGGATTAAAAGTTAGGAAAACGTCTAGAATGTTGGCTTCATCTCCAAGACGAGTAGCGATATGAGTAGGGAGCTGCACCAACTGCTCAAGGTCGTTTTGGATAGAGAAATGGAAGGCACGTTCACCAGCTGCATCATGAGAACTAGAAGAAAGTCATTGGTGGTGGTGAACATTGAAATCACCTAAAATGATGATTTCAGAGAAAGGAGAAGAAAAGAGATATATATATATATATATATATATATATATATATATATATATATATATATATATATATATATATATATATATATATATATATATATATATATATATATATATATATATATATATATATATATATATATTAAAGCTGCTGGGAGAGTTGGATTTTGACCCATCATTAAGATATCAGGGGTGACTCCTACAAAGTTCAATGAGGCAGCTCTTGAGCACAAAAGCACAAGAGGGAGGAAGATCCAACTAATAGTTTTACACATCTTCCAACTCATCCGACAGTATAGCTCGCAGAGATCTCAACAGAGTTAAATTTAAGTTCTCAATGATGCTATTACTCTGAGGAGTATAGGCAGAAGTAAAATTTTTTAGAGATCCTACCTCCTCACAAACATTTTTGAATAAATCGAAAGTCAACTGTTCTCCACGATCAGAAACACAAGTCCTTACAACTCCGGCTTTGGGTAGGAATTCTCTGGTAATTATCTCCACAGTGTAGAGGTTTCAATGTTTTTCAATGGAAAATAAAGAGATAGCGAGAGAACCTATCAATCAAAGTTAAAAGATATTTAAAGTTTTTTTGTAGTTTTTTACACGAAGACATTATAAGAATGTTCATCTGGACCACCTGACATTTAGCAGATATTGGCCTATAAGCTTCATAAGGTGGGTTTATTTTGCTTAGAGATTTAGACCTTTGAGATGAATCACAATTTAGAAGCAAACTTCTTTATATATATAAGCATATTCTTCCATTCAAAGCACTTTCTAAGAGTTGTCAGAGTTTTCTTGAATCCAAAAAGCCCTAACGAATGGGAATAAGAGACAACAGAAAAATGAAAGATTCTGGAACAAAGATACGAGGTGAGAGTGAAATAGATTCATCGACAACCAAGGAGAGCAGGTTATTTTTATAGTAGTAGATTCGCTTAGTCAGCTTAAATAAACAAGAAAATACTAGTCTTAAGTATTTCTAAAGTCGAATATTAGTTTTGTGCTGCTTGCAGTTCTTTGTAATCAATTTTGCACTGAAGAAATTTAAATACCTCATTGGTTGAAATATGGGAAGTAGATGACAGTTAATAAAAATCATCCTCTTTAAAGAATCCTGCTGGGGTGGAAGCTCTGGTGTGACCAATGCTTCATTGCTGGGTACTTCAGGAAGGACTACTCTTATAGCTTCTTGTCCTCCAAGTTGGAGTGAAAGGCTTGTTGCCAATTCTTCTATATATATTATTAAATTTAGGATTTGAAATGAAAAGTTAATATATATATATATATATATATATATATATATATATATATATATATATATATATATATATATATATATATATATATATATATATATATATATATATATATATATATATATATATATATATATATATATATATTTATTTATTTATTTATTTTTTTCAAGTTGGTTTATGTGTGTATCAGAATTTGAACATTTGTTGATGCAGAACTTCTACTTCAACATTCATGCTGGTTCGGATACAGATATTCAAAATTTTATGTAAAATTCTATAAAACTATATAAATTTATTAAATTGTATTAACACAAACACACTTTCTATTTTGATTCTGGTTCGCTAAAGATTCTGTAATAAATAACGACGAATAAAAAGCAGAATGGAAGGAAATTAAAGTAACTTTCGAGACTTTGGTCTTCTGTTATAAGGATGCAAGACGAAGATCTGTCTATCTCATGATGTATACCACCAATCGTTATCCAAAATATCCACCCACTTACGGAAAGTGGTTAAAAAATATGTTTAAAATGGGGAACCTTTTTAAAACTCAAACTATAAAATGAAAAAAAGAATATTCTACTTCATCTTCATTTTTGAGTTAATCCTTTATTTTCATTTGATACTTTACATTTACACACATGCACACACACACACACACACACACACACACACACACACACATATATATATATATATATATATATATATATATATATATATATTATATATATATATATATATATATATATATATATATATATATATATATATATATATTTTACTAACCAAACATAAAAAAAATGGGAGAAAAATACAAAAACAAGCACCAGGTTAATTCCTTTAAAATCTAGTAAAAGTAATAATAATAATAATAATAATAATAATAATAATAATAATAATAATAATAATAATAATAATAATAATAATAATAATAATAATAATAATAATAAATAATAATAATAATAATAATAATAAAAATATAAAAATATATAATATATATATATATATATATATATATATATATATATATATTATATATATATATATATATATATATATATATATATATATATATATATATATATATATATATATATATATATATATATATATATATATATATATATATATATATATATATATATATATATATATATATATATTATATATATATATATATATATATATATATATATATATATATATATATATATATATATATATATATATATATATATATATATATATATATATATATATATATATATATATATATATATATATATATATATATATATATATTATATATATATATATATATATATATATATATATATATATATATATATATATATAAATAAAAAAAAAAAAAAATAATAATATATATATATATATATATATATATATATATATATATATATATATATATATATATATATATATATTATATATATATATATATATATATATATATATATATATATATATATATATATATATATATGTCTCCTCCGGTGGGCAAAGGCCAGAGGCCTACCAAATTCCACCGGAGTTGGGAAAGATCTATTATCATGGTCGATGGTGGCCGACGTATCCAGACACACGGTGTTTGAAAGTATGCAAGTCAAAGGAAGTTGGGAAAACAGATGAAGGGAATGTGTTCCAGACTTTACCAGTAGAGTATATGTAAGACTGAGCATAGCGGTTAAGTCTGGGGTCGGAGAGTTGGACAGAGAATGGATGAGAATGTGTAGAAAGGCGTGTCGCACGAGCTCTTTTCAATGGAGGAGGTATGCAACGAGAGAGTTCAGAAGAGCAGTGTCCGTTGTAATAGCGATAGTAAAGAGAGAGTGACGCAACAATTCGACGGGCAGAAAGAGATTGAAGCGAGTTAGTAAGAGCAGGAGAGTTGATGAGACGAAATGCCCTTGACTCCACCTTCTCTAAGAGAGCTGTATGTGTGGAACCACCCCAGATGTGCGAAGCATACTCCATACAGGGACGAACAACACCCCTATACAGAGCAAGCAACTGGGGTGGCGTGAAGTAATTCTGAAGGCGCCTCAGAACACCCAACCTCTTAGAAGCTTGTTTAGAAAGAGAAGTAATGTGATCTTTCCAAGAAAGATCACGAGAAAAAGAAACACCAAGAATATTAAGGACAGATGAAGGCATGAGTTGTGTGTTTTCGAAGAAGATATCATAGTTGTGTGGAAGATTGTGTCGATGGAGAGATGGAGGAAATGATTTTTGAGGCATTGAAAACAACCATGTTTTCTCTGCCCCAAATTGAAATACGAGAAAGATCAGAGGTTAGTTGCTCCAGGCTACCCTTCTCGAGTCTATCAACTGCTGTTGGGTGGGTTTTTCAAAATGGAAGGAATAATGAAGGTATATATATATATATATATTATATATATATATATATATATATATATATATATATTATATATATATATATATATATATATATATATATATATATATATATATATATATATATATATATATATATATATATATAATATATATATATATATAATATATATATATATATATATATATATATATATATATATATATATATATATATATATATATATATATATATATATATATATATATATATATATATATAGGTGGCAGAATCTGGAGAAAAGTTGAGAATGCTGGTGAGAGAGTTTGAGGGAAAATGTACAAACATGAGATTGAAAGTCAATCCAGCAAAACGTAAAGTTATGGGGATTGGAGGTGGGGATGAGGAGAATGTGGAGGGAGGAATTTGGGGGTGTAGAAGTGGGGGGAAGGAGACTTGAGGAGGTGGATGAATTCAAATATCTAGGAATGTTGGTGGAAGCTAAGGGTGGGACGGAAAAAGAAATAAAGAATAGAGTGGTAGAGGGAATGAAAGTGTTTGGGGGCCTAAGAGAAGTATGGAAAAAAGGAAAAATTTCGAAAGAACTTAAGATAAGAATGTTTGAATGTATGTGTTTACCTTCTATACTGTATGGGTGTGAAACATGGATGAGAAGTGTTCGGGTGAGGAAAAGTTTGAATGTCTTTGAGATGAAAGGTTTGAGAGCGATATGTAAATTGAGAAGGATTGATAGAATTAGAAATGAAAGAATAAGGGAGATGTGTAAATGAAAGAGGGGTGTAGTGGATAGAGCGGAGAAGGGTGTACTAAAATGGTTTGGACATATATGTAGAATGAATGAGGACAGAATGGTGGGCAAGGTACTTAGATCCGAGGTGGATGGGGGGGTAGGGGACGGGAAGGCCAAAGTGGAGATAGATGGATAGAGTGAGAGAGATTTTGGGTGGAAGGATTTGAGTTTAGAAGAGGGTAGAAGACTTGCGAAGGACAGAGTGAGATTGAGGGGGGTGGTGAAAGGGGATGTAAGATAGGAATGGATATTTGTGAAGGAATTGTGGCGGGCACCACCCCACGAAAGTGGGAAAGGTGATAAGTGAAATAAATATAATATATATATATATATATATATATATATATATATATATATATATATATATAATATATATATATATAATATATATATATATATATATATATATATATATATATATATATATATATATATATATATATATATATATATATATATATATATATATATATATATATATATATATATATATATATATAGGTAGTAAAAGCAAAGAGCATGAAATGTACTGCAAGTAATATGAAAATAAATCGTTTAAAAATAGAATTTAATTATACGCAAATTATAGTAATCAAAATTACTAAAAATTGCTTAATTTAAGATTTTAAAAGATTCTAATAAT
>SEYY01018527.1:155000-165000 GCA_009176605.1 Armadillidium nasatum | reverse complement strand
TTATTATTATTATTATTATATTATTATTTATATTTATTATTTTATTATATTATTATTATTATTATTATTATTATTATTATTATTATTATTTATTATATTATTATTATTATTATTATTATTATTATTATTATTATTATTATTATTATTATTATTATTATTATTATTATTATTATTATTATTATTATTATTATTATTATTATTATTATTACGAAAGACTTTCACTTCTGAATGGGTTGAGCTCTGAAAATTGAAAGACGTTCCCTGTTGAGCGTAATGAACTTGTAATATCTAAACAGATAACGAAGATTGTTCTTTCAATTTATAAGATAATTCTTTTCTTCTATATAGGCAAGACCTAAAACATTTGTTCAACAACTCCTGAAGATTTTATAATCTTCTCTTTATGGTTTTCATTTTACTTTTGCTTTTTTTTTAGTTTTCTTCTGGTTTTAGAAATTTTTTTTTTTTTTTTTTTTTTTTTTTTTTTTTTTTTTTTTTTTTTTTGACAAGCTTTGCCTAAATAAGAGATAAATATTGACTTATACTTTTTAATTTAATTTTTTTTTTCGGTAAATTAAATTTTATTTAGAGTATTTACCTTTAATTTTGTAATTTAATCTTTTTTAATTAATTTTTTTTGAAGCAATCTTTTTCTGCATAATATTATATATATAGAATGGTTTGCAATTGACTTGATTCAGAATTGATTTGTTTTGCAATTGGTTCAATTTGCGATTTCGCTTACAATTGACTTGGTTTCCAATTAGTTTTTTTTTTTTTTTGCATTTAGCTTGTTTTGCAATTGACTTTGTTTGCAAATGGATTGGTTTAAAATTGATCCAATTTGCAATTTGACTTACAATTGGTTTGCAACTGATTTTATTTGCAGTTATAAAGGCTCAAACATTTGAGAAATTATCTAATGAAAGTTCCTGCTTCGAACCCTCTTTGTGGGTCCTAGAAGGCAAATTCCTAGAGAGTTCCCCTCCTAAAATTGGGAAATACCCATGAGAAACTAGTTTACTTTTAATTGTTGTGGATCTTTAAATTATATATTATAATTACTTTAAATTATATATTATAATTTCATTTTTTTTTTTTTTTTTTTTTTTTTATTATTTATTATTTATTATTCATTATATATTATATATATTTATTATATTATAAAATATATAATATATTATATATATATATATATATATATATATATATATATATATATATATATATATATATATATATATATATATATATATATATTATATATATATATATATATATATATATATATATATATATATATATATATATATATATATATATATATATATATATATATATATATATATATATATATATATCATTCAAGTCTCGGAAAACTTTGATGTTAAGAAATCGTCACACAACGTCAACTATTTTACCCTAAGGTGACAAAGTAAGGAATTTATATATATGTAGATTATAATTTTTATGAAATGAAAAGAGATTTATCAACTCTATCAATCCTTGTTACTTTTTATCTATCATTATTCTTATACTTTTATCCTATTATATATATACATATATAGTATATATATATATATATATATATATATATATATATATATTATATATATATATATATATATATATAGATATATATATAATAATATATATATATATATATATATATATATATATATATATATATATATATATATATATATATATATATATATATATATATATATATATATATATATATATATATATATATATATATATATATATATATATATATATAAATATAATAAAAAAAAAAATATATTTATTTTATTTATTTATATATTTATTTATTTATTTATTTATCCATTCATTTATTGATTCTCTCTATTTAAGTCCTTAACAACCTTTTTCATGCATTTTTATTTATTTTTTTAATTTATGTACTTATTTATTTATTTATCAATTTATTTACTTATCTATTTATCTACTTATTTATCTATTTATTTATCTATCTACTTATTTATCTATCTATTTATTCATTTACCCATTTATTTATTGATAATCTATTTGTTCCTTTGTTATTTATCATCTATATTTATTATTTATTTTTATATTATCTATTTATTTATTTGGTTATCTAATTATTTTTTAATCATTTATTTATTCATTATTTATTTAATTATGTAATTCATTAACTTTTTAATTATTTGTTTATTTCATTATTTATTTAATTATATAATTTATTCAAATTTAATATTTTACTTATTGTTATTTATTTATTTAATTAATTGACTATTTTTTAAATTATTTATTTCAATATTTAATTAAATTATTAATTTATTTAATTAAATTTAATTTATTTAATTAAATTTAAGAAATTTAGGATAGCTATTTTTCATTTATCCTTCATTTATTTAATTATAAATTTAATTTAATATCTAAATATTTAATATTCTTAAATCGTAATAATTATAAAAAATATTAAAAATAAAATAAAAATAAAATTATTTATTTATTTTCTTATTAGAAATTGTTTGAATATATTTTGTTCATTTTATATAATTTTGCGATCATTTCTTCTTAAATTATTTAATTTAATATTTATAAATATAATTTATTTAAAGAAAAGTTATATATGTGTCGGCATGTCTATTATTATTATTATTATTATTATTATTATTATTATTATTATTATATTTTAATTTAAATTTCCTTTTTTAGTTACATTTTTTTCTTGCTACCTAAAAAAAAAAAAATTTGAAAAATTTAGGTAAATAATTTGTCTTCTCAAATTTATATTTGTATTGACAACATCGACTTAAAGAAGAAAGAATAGAAAAAATAGCCGTTAAAAGTCAGAGATTTGAAAATTTGAATTAACGGTATTCATAATGGCCGCCACTAAGCAAGAAGAGTAAACATGTTTTAATAACTAGAACGCTTTTTTTTTTTTCCTGATCAAGCACCTGTTAATAAAAATCACTGAAAGATTTGCAAAATTTTTGTTTGCTTACTTATAAAATTCTGTTTCCTGACACACATTTGCAAAGAAATATGCAATTCACAAACACACACACACACACACACACATATACATATATATATATATATATATATATATATATATATATATATATATTATATATATATATATATATATATATATATATATATATATATATTATATATATATATATATATATATATATATATATATATATATATATATATATATATATATATATATATATATATATATATATATATATATATATATATATATATATATATATAATATATATTATATATATATATATATATATATATATTATAAATCGTAAATAATGCTGTTTTCAGATTACTAAGAAAAATAAATGAATTACAATTTATTAACTTCCACGGATATAGTCGTTATTTTTAAAATTATTTATTTTTTTAATATTTATTTTTATTTTCTTTATTTCATTTTTTTGTTTTTGTTTTTAGAAAAAATCTAAATTTAGTCGAAAGCAAAACAATAAATAATTTATCTAAACTTGTTCCAATGACATTTTAAAAGGAGCTCACACACATTTACACCTGCTGTTATTATTATTATCATTAATATTATTATTATTATTATTTTATTATTATTATTATTATTATTATTATTATTATTATTATTATTATTATTATTATTATTATTATTATTATTATTATTCTTCTTCTTCTTCTTCTTCTTCTTATTATTATTATTATTATTATTATTATTATTATTATTATTATTATTATTATTATTATTTTTATTATTATTATTATTATTATTATTATTATATATTATTATTATTATTATTATTATTATTATTATTATTATTATTATTATTATTATTATTATTATTATTATTATTATTATTATTATTATTATTATTATTGTTAATAGTAGTAGTAGTAGTAGTAGTATTCATTAAAAAGTTGAATAGAAAAGGTTAGGCATTTAGAGCTCCCCCACTGAACTTAGTGTATCTCATTTATAAGAGAAATATTTCCTGTGAATGCTTAATATATCCTATAAAATCTCTTCTAGCCCATATATTCTCCAAAAAAGATTTTCTCAAGGATTTTAAAATTTTTAGACTTCAGGTTGAATGTTATTAACTTATTCAGAAGGTGTCATATCCTTTGAGACTACCTAGGCTTATCTCGAAAATTGTTATCCTACAAAAACCCTTTTTAAAGGTTTTGAATACAGATTGATCAGCTGTTTATTTCTTCTACATATTCTGTATGTCTTTAAATGAAAAGTGTACAAGACAAAACTATTCGCCCTACTCGCGAATAACGAGTCAGCAACTCTAACGTTTGTAAGAACGAAACAACTCTGCCAACTTGAAGTGGAAAACGAAATAAATGTTCGCTCTTCCAATATAAAACCCAATATATTGGAATTGATAAAAGCAAAACAGTGTCAGGCCCCCTCTCACTAATTTTAAATTTTATGTTATCCACTACATGAAAAAAGGTAAGAAATATTTTTATTATTATTTTTACATTTTTAAACTTTTCATCACAAAATAATTTATGATGGGGGGGACGTGAGGGTTCATTGATATGGCAAAAGGGGAAGTCATTCAATAAAAGTTGAAAACTACTGCTCTAAAGAAAGGAAGATTATATACAGAGCAGGAAAAACAGAAGATGGTAGGGACAAATGATTCCATTCTAAATTTGACCCCTTTGAGGGAGACACCGGCAGATTGTGTTTAAGATCCTTCTTCAGTTCTTTTTCAAAAGATAAATAGCGTGGATAAAATCTGTAGGAGGAAGAGCACATCAATGCATTTTTAAAGCATTATTTGGTTAATAATTCAAAACAAACCACCTTCTTTGCAGATGCATATATATATATATATATATATATATATATATATATATATATATATATATATATATATATATATATATATATATATATATATTATTATATATTATATATATTAGGAACCATAGGAGGGTGCTTGGAACTCTTACTGGGACTGCATGGTATTCTGCTGGTGTGCTCCTGTGTTACAGAAGCAACAACCAAAGTCAAGCAACGAAACAACTGTTGCTACGAAATTAGTAATAATAAGACAGAAAAATTTTCCGCTCGCCAGGACTCGAAACCATTGACAACAGCGTCACTATAAGACAATGTACGATGACTGAGTTGCGCAGACATCCCAGAACACGAAGGCGTAGTAGGAAATTTTTTAAGTTCTGCTTATAGAATCACTGTAGCAACTAGGTACCTATTGAAATTAATAAGAAGGTACTTGGAACCCCTACTGGGGTTACATGGCATTCTGCTGGGGTGTTCGTGGGTTACAGGAGTAACCAAACAAAGTCAAGCAACGCCAATATATATATATATATATATATATATATATATATATATATATATATATATATATATATATATATATATATATATATATATATATATATATATATATATATATATATATATATATATATATATCATGGTTTAAAAGTGAATTAAAATTAAAACTAAAATAAAATTAGAAGAAATGTAATTTTTTTTTTTAAAAACATTTAATTTCATTTTATTTTTTAAATGACTTCTTTTATTAAGTTTTTATGTGCTTTCTGACTAAAGTAATTATCTCATTTATGCTAAAAAAAAAACAAAAAAACAAAAACAAACAATTATCTTTTATTTTATTGCGTAATAACTTATTTTTATTATTATTTTCTATTAAATTTTAAATTAGATAAAAAAAAAAATTAAGTATCAGGAAATAGTTATAATTGAAGTGATTTTGTGAAGCAACTTTATTATTGTTTTCTAACTTAGATTTCGAGTTAAAGCTATTTAAATACATTTTCATACATACACTCCCGTATATAAGATGTGTGTGTGTGTGTGTGCGCGCGCGCGTGTGTGTAGCTTTCGTAATTAAAAAATATTCGAATGCTATAAACAAATTAATTTGCTGAGCTTTAATTTAAAAATTAGTGAATTTTGAGTTAGGTAATTAATTCTAGATTTTACATAATAAACTTCTCTGAACTTGAAGTTTTAACTAAAAACGAGTGGTAACAAGAGGTTCCGAACACTTTTAATCATTCTTTTTTCCTTCCCCAAAACATATGACGTAAAAAAACCACAAAGAAGATCCCATTAACACAATAACCCCAATAAAAGCAAAAATGAAAACTGGAAATAATAATGGAAATTAATTAACAGAAGGATTATTTCGTGGAATGAGGAGACTAGGAATTTCCCTTATTAACTGAAACTAAATTGAAAGGTGGAAAGAAAGAATGATTCAAAGCTACAGAGGAATGTTATCGGGGGTGAATGAGAGAGTCAAGGTTTGAGAAAGTGTAGCGATAATTTTGAAAGATGAATGATGGAAATATACGAAGGAAAGTAAATTTATTTGTTTAAAAATATTGGTGGTAAAGATATGAAAAAAATGAGATGAAAACTGAATTTTTCAATGTGCATTTACTCTATAGTAAATGATAATGCAGAAGAAGTAAGAGAGATGTTTACGATGAACTGAATGAATATTTGAGTAGTAGTATAGTAGGAATGATTACGTAATCTTGTGGGATGATTTAAATATTAGACCTGGTGATGTAAAAGCAAGAGAAATTTCAGAACTTTTTGGAGTATAATTTAAGAATTAAATTTTTTTTTTAATTGTGTTCCAAATACCAGAAAATATATGGTTTAATTAAAAAAATATACAAAAATACACATTAGTATATAGGTGGAATGACAAATGATCGTACGCTGCTCGGTTATGTATATTGTAAACAGGGAAAGATAGACTGTTGACTGTTGAGTATAAGAGTCTTTGGAATCAAAGTTAAAAATAAAACAAAGATGTAAGAAGATATTATAATTAGTATGAGTGTAGAAGTGTGAAAGAGAAATTAGAAATTGAAGAATATTATTCTGAGTATGAAAGGATATTAAATGAGGATTAATAAAGAAAAAGAGAATGAATGAGTGTAGAAGTGTGAAAGAAAAATTAGAAATTGAAGAATATTCTTCTGAGTATGAAAAGATATTAAATAAGGATTAATAAAGAAAAAGAGAATGAATGAGTGTAGAATTGTGAAAGAGAAATTAGAAATTGAAAAATATTATTCTGAGTATGAAAGGATATTAAATAAGGATTAATAAAGAAAAAGAGAATGAAGGAGTACAAAGTACAAGAGGAATGGATAAAATTTAAAGAACCATTGGTGATGACTACAAAGAAGGTTTGTAGTGTTTCAAAGATTGGTGGAAAAAGTTGGAGAAAAGGTGTAAGTGGTGAAGTAAAAAATGCCTTTTAACTATTACCCGGGAAGAAGATAATGAAGAGAGAACGGAATGAAATTAAAAGTAAAGTAAAAGCTGTGGAAGAAAAAGGTGTCAAGAGGTGGAGTGGAGAGTTGGTTGCAAATTACCAAAAATGTTTGAAAGGAGACAAAAAAAGTTGGAAATAAGATGGGAAGAGGAAGTTGTAAAGACTTTGAATAGGAATGTAGCTCAAAATGTTTGAAAGTCAAGAAAATATTGCGAGAGCATTTTAGAGAAATATTAAATGTTAAAAGAATAGGAAAAGAAGAAGAAACATGACCAGTTAGAGTAGAACAGATTGTTAGAGAGTAAGAGATAAAGGTAAAATTGAAATAATTATAATAATAATAATAATAATAATAATAATAATAATAATAATAATAATAATAATAATAATAATAATAATAATAATAATAATAATAATAATAATAAAAATAATAAATAATAATAATAATAATAATAATAATAATAATAATAATAATAATAATAATAATAACAATCATAAAATAATAATAAGAATGCAGCTACTACTACTAATAATAATATTAAAAATGAAAATACTACAATTACTAATAATAATAAAAATAACAATGCAACTACTACTACTACTACTACTACTACTACTACTACTACTACTACTACTACTAATAATAATAATAATAATAATAATAATAATAATAATAATAATAATAACAATAATAATATGAAATCGTGAGTGTTTTGAAAAACATCAAAGAAAGAAAATTTTCGGGATTAGAATCTAAGCAAAAGAAATATTTAAAAAAAGTTAGATAATAATGTCTTGGGGTGGTTGATGAGATTATTCACTATTTCTTGGAAAAGGTACAAAGTGCCACATATTGTCTAGGCTCATCTTTTTTCCAATTTATAAGGGTAAAGATGACAAACTGGGGTGCAATTATAAAATTATAATTTTATTTAATGTAGTGGGTAAAGTTTATGGATCAGTTTTATTTATTAATATTACTATTAATAAATAATATTACTATTATTATTACTATTATTTAATCAATATTATTGTTATTTTATCAATTTTATTATTATTATTATTATTATTATTATTATTATTATTATTATTATTATTATTATTATTATTATTATTATTATTATTATTATTATTATTATTATTATTATTTATTATATTATTATTATTTTTATTACTATTTTATATTATTATTATTATTATTATTATTATTATTATTATTATTATTATTATAATTATTATTATTACTATTATAATTATTGGAGGAGAATTTACAATTTAAGCATCATATATTACAGATAACTTCTTCAATTAATAAATCGAATGGCATATTTTATATCCTTTTAAAAGATTCCTAAAACCTGACGATATTAAGAAAAATTTGCTTTGCAAATCATCTATCCTCAAATAAATTTAAATACATTGATGTGGATTGGATCTAATACTACAACAATGAGGCCTTTAAAAGTTTCTCTTAATAATGTATTACGAAACATTTGTTTTTTAAATGAATCTCTAGCATATACTCAGGACCTGTTTCGTTATCTACGAGTGTTAACTGTTAAAGAGCTTTATAGATTGCACCTGTTGGAGTTCATGTAGTACATGATTGTAAATGTCAGTGATAACTTGCTGGTATAGATTTTATTGGCTGAAATTCAGTGGTCACACAACCATACTAGAAGAAACTTAATCTACCAAATACCACCCACTAGAATTAATATTAATAAGAATGTTTTTTATTTTTATTTTATTTTATTTTATTTTATTTTTTATTAACAAATGCCATAAATAAATGATGCCTCCTATTTGATAAGAGATTCACTATTTAAGACATGTCTTAAAAAGGATTTATGTATCGTGTCTTTGTGTATGCCTTTGTCACATGATTATATTTATATTAACTTTTAAAGGATTATAAAATAAACTATATAATGTTAATTAATAAAAAAAACCCAAAGTCTAAAGTCTATTATTATTATTATTATTATTATTATTATTATTATTATTATTATTATTATTATTATTATTATTATTATTATTATTATTATTATTATTATTATTATTATTATTATTATTATTATTATTATTATTATTATTATTATTATTATTATTATTATTATTATTATTATTATTATAATAATTTATATTTACATAATTTCATTATACCTTTTTGATAGAGTCTTCAAACACCTCTAATTGTCAAACAAAGTTCGTAGTTCTCTCTAAATATTTTCAAGGTCAAAATCAAGAATCTGATCTCCTCTGACGTAAGAAGGATTTAGAAAAAGATATAACGTGACGTTACTTAAAATAATATGACTTTTTCCGACAGAATTATATATATATATATATATATATATATATATATATATATATATATATATATATATATATATATATATATATATATATATATATATATATATATATATATATATATATATATATATATATATATATATATATATATATATATATATATATATATATATATATATATATATATATATATAAATAATTAGAAGAATAGTTATGTTTAATTTATTTAGACGTGAATAGTTATTTTAGGCCAAGGTTTATTAATCTAAGGTACGAAGATCTTTTGAAGATTTTTTTTTTTTTGTTGTTTTTTTTTGCTTCATTGTTTTTAAATTCGAAATCTCTAGGAA
>SEYY01018527.1:147500-150000 GCA_009176605.1 Armadillidium nasatum | reverse complement strand
CATTCCGTTACTTAATTGAATGGTTAAAAGTTTTCAGGTATTTTAATGATGACCTAATAACGAATTTAGAACAAAATTTAAGTTATAAATCAACGCGCTGACATATTATTTCTTAAGGAAAATAGATCTTCAATTTTAGTATTAATAATAATAATAATAATAATGATAATAATAATAATAATAATAATAATAATAATAATAATAATAATAATAATAATAAGCGTGATATTCTTACTACTACTAATGATGATGATAATAATAGTAATAACAATGATAAAAGTAAGAATAATGGAAATATTATTAGTTAGTGTTAATGTAAATATATAAGAAATAACAAGAATAGTTAATGATAATAATTCCAATTTATAATGATAAAAATAATAATAATAATAATAATAATTAAATAATGATAATAATAATAATAATGATAAAAACAATACTAATAATAACAAGCTCATATGCGTATCCCAAATGGATACGCATATGTTCTTGCTGACAGTTAAATTTTATTATAAAAATTAATAAAAATAATAAAAAAAAAAAAAAAAAAAAAAAAAAAAAAAAAATATTTAAAAAAAAAAAAAAAAATTATTATTTTTAATATAATTTTTATTAGTTATTTATTATTTATTATTATTATTATTTATTTAAAGAAATTTAATAAAATTATTTGGTGAAGCAACATATCTATTTGGTGAAGCAACTTAATAGTGTACCGCGCAAAATGCACTTAGGCCAAAAATGAACGGAATAATAATAATAAGATATATATAATAATAATAATTCAATCCAATTCACAAAACTTTATTCGGGAAAAAGCACATTTACAGGTTTAAAGTTTAAAAGTAGGTCCTATACTACTACTACTACTACTACTACTACTACTACTACTATACTAATAATAATAATAATAATAATAATAATAATAATAATAATAATAATAATAATAATAATAATAATAATAATAATAATAATAATAATAATAATAATAATAATAATAATACAATAATAATAATAATAATAATAATAATAATAATAATAATAATAATAATAATAATAATAATAATAATAATAATAATATGATTCTGATGTCATCGGAGCAAGACATGTTAAAAAGAGAAAAAACAGAAAAATTTTAGAAGGGAAACGCGAAGAAAGAGAAGAAACAAAAGGTAATTTGATAGAGTCCAAAATAAACACTCTGAAGAAACTTGGATTCAGGAGAAAAGGGTAGGAATGAAAAGAAAATAAAATAAGTCAAAATAAAATTATGAAGAAGAAACATTAAAATTTTCGTACAAAGTTATTTTTTCCTACAAAAAAAAAAAAAAAAAAAAAAAAAAAAAGGGGGGGGGGGGAAAATTTTTTTCCTGTGAAGTAACATAAGTAAAATAATATATAGCTTTTTTATAATTTCAGCTTGAATGTTAATTATTTCAAAAGCATAATGACATCAGAATCGTTTAGACATGCAATTAGACTTTTCAGTAACATGCATAGGGTTGTCTCTTCCCATCTACAACTGTGGGTCATATGATTCACAAATGACGCTGCCTATCAGCATTAAAAGGTTGTTGCGATAGGCCTAGTAAGCCGGCTACGTAAAAAAACTTCACGAGATTTCAAAACTACGTCTCGGACGAGAGAAAATATAAAGTTGACGACTAGGTGTGATAAAACCTGGGGGTGTAGTACCCAGCCTACCAGGTTGGATGGTGAATAATAATAATAATAAATATAATAATAATAATAATAATAATAATAATAATAATAATAATAATAGTAATATTAATAATAATACTGACACCATTTCTATTATTTCTAATTATAATAATAGTAAAACTACTACTAGCGCTACTATTATTGCTACTACTAATACTTGTATAGGTAATGATTCTGATATTACCTGTAACAATAAAGAATAGTACAAATATGCAATAATAATAATAATAATAATAATAATAATAATAATAATAATAATAATAATAATAATAATAATAATAATAATAATAATAATAATAATAATAATAATAATAATAATAATAATAATAATAATTTAAATAATTTAATTAATAATTATAATAATAATAATAATAATTAATAATAATAATAATAATAATAATAATAATAATAATAATAATAATAATAATAATAATAATAATAATAATAATAATAATAATAATAATAATAATAATAATAATAATAAAATAATAATAATAATAATAATAATAATAATAATAATAATAATAATAATAATAATAATAATAATAATAATAATAATAATAATAATAATAATAATAATATATAATAATAATATAATAATAATAATAATAATAATAATAATAATAATAATAATAATAATAATAATAATAATAATAATAATAATAATGTTTGTTGGGAAAAAGTTATATACATTAATTTACTTAATTAAGTAACAAAATTTGAACAAATTGTTGATAAAAAAAGAAAAAATAGTTAAGCGAAAGATTTAAATGTAGCA
>SEYY01018527.1:122500-135000 GCA_009176605.1 Armadillidium nasatum | reverse complement strand
TCTTCATTCTCAGCAGAATTATCTTTGTCATTTTCAACAAGCATTTATTATACTAAATAAAAAAAAACGTGAATATTTCATGGGATATATATATATATTTTGCCTTTCGATAACCGTTGCTATTTTGGCAGCTCTTACTGTTTGGAGGGGGTGGAGAGGAGGGGTAAATTTGTGGCACCACTACCTTACCCCCCCTTTTGAATGGCACTGACTGATCGTTCACCTGCTGCTTTCTTTTGAAAATTAAAATATTGCACACGATTTTATTAATATTTTATAATATAAACAAACCTTAAGGGACTAGATTATATACTCGTATATATATATATATATATATATATATATATATATATATATATATATATATATATATATATATATATATATATATATATATATATATATATTATATATATATTATATAATTTATTAATAATAATTTTTGGCTTGTTTCTATTGAAAAATATTAGTAAATACTTTTAGAATTAAATAATAATAATAATTAATTAAAAAAAAAAAAAAAAAAAATGATTGATAGTTGTCTCTTCTTGACGGTGAAATTTGAGAATCACAAAATTTTATCTTCGAGGAAGAATATCTTCATGTGATTGAAAGCAATCAGACACCATCTCTAATCTGCCACTGATTTTACTACCGAATCACGGCTGCAGAGAGAGAGAGAGAGAGAGAGAGAGAGAGAGAGAGAGAGAGAGAGAGAGAGAGAGAGAGAGAGAGAGAGAGAGAGAGAGAAGAGATGAGAGAGAGAGAGGAGAGAGAGAGAGAGAGAGAGAGAAGAGAGAGAGAGAGAGAGAGAGAGAGAGAGAGAGAGAGAGAGAGAGAGAGAGAGAGAGAGAGAGAGAGAGAGAGAGAGAGAGAGAGAGAGAGAGAGAGAGAGAGAGAGAGAGAGAGAGAGAGAGAGAGAGAGAGAAGAGAGAGAGAGAGAGAGAGAGAGAGAGAGAGAGAGAGAGAGAGAGAGAGAGAGAGAGAGAGAGAGAGAGAGAGAGAGAGAGAGAGAGAGTTGCCATTATTGTCTTTGAAGAGCTTGTTCATGGGAGAGGATATTCATTCATGTCTTTTTTTATCATTTAAGAGGACTGGTGATGGATGTAGATTATTAAAAATTATTTCCATCAAAGTTTGCCAAATATTTACCTGACTTCTTCATTTACACCAATTTCATCAGTGAAAAGAAGACGTGGAAGAAAAATACTTTATATACTAAGAATTTATCAATTCAAAATATAGCCCAACTAAAACAAACTACCCCGTATAACCATAGAAACAAAATATGATGCAGATATCTACAATTAATTTATAAAAAAAAGAACATATTTGCAATTGTATAGTGCATGCAAGTTTAATATGAAAGGAAAATGCATGAATTTGGGTTTGGCAAGCGTATCTTCATTTTCTTCTTGGCTAGTAAATCTATAAGTATATTGAAAGAAAAATATTACTATTAAGCATTTTGCCTAATTAGATACAAAATATCTATAAATATCTATTTTTAGATTAAATGAACGATTACAGGTATTTAGATTTTTAGAGATAATTTTATATATGTAATTAAAATGTTTAATTAAAACTTTTTGAATAAACTAAATAAAAAAAGGTAGAAATAAAATGAGTAAGTTTTTACTCCTAAAATAAAAAAATATATTAACAATTAAACTGCTGTTGAACACCTGTAAAGTGTTTACAAAGGTTTTCTGAAAGTACTTTCTTGATATCATTAAGTACTTAAAGTACCTAAAGCACTTTCTAAATATCATAAAATACTTAAAGTACTTTCTAAATATCATAAATTACTTAAAGTACTTTCTAAATATCATAAAGTACTTAAAGTAAATAAAGTACTTTCTAAATATCATAAAAAATGTGTTTTAAATTGTTAAAACATTTGGGCTTTTTAAAGGGTGCAAAATATTTCAATATTATTGATACAATAAATAATTTTCCTTACCTCATAAATAAATATAAATTAAAATTATAAATTTAATTGAATTGTAAAATGTATTATGTTGGATTAAGTAATTAAACCATAAATGCAAAGCGTTAAATTTTGACGTATATACACTGCAAAAATTGTCCTAACGAATCGTTGGGACAAGTGGCAAAAATGTCACAGCAATAAAAAAAAATTCAGTTATTTTCTTATTAGAAAATAAATTGGTGAAGTGACTTTCTTATGCTTAACATGTCTTTTCTCTACTGAAAATTTTACTAACATTTTTGCCACTTGTCCCAACGATTAGTTAGGACAATTTTTGCAGTGTACCTTTCGACTTCTTCTTTTGAATAATATCGTTTATAAGAACCTAACAGGTGTCTATTTTATACGGTTCCAGAGATAATTTGAATAGTATAATTATTTTTCTTCAAATCTGTTAACGCAGCAAAGTAAAATCCGAGGCAGTAAAATGCTACATGGATCATGGAGTTCCCCATCAGTAATAATGAAAGTCAATTTAGCTTTTAAGGAGATACTCTCTGGTATGGAGGAGTACATTCCATATATTTTTCCTTCCACTAAACCTAACAAACCTTGATTTAACTCTGCTTGTTCTGATACTATTCCCCACAGGGATACCGCCTTCAGGGATTACCGTCGTCTTGAAAGTCCAAAAAATCACGCAACTTATATTTCATTCCGAAATCGCGTAAATTCTATTCTTCGTAACACCAAAAACTCTCTATTTCAGTCGAAAATACAATAATCTTTCAGGTTCCTCTTTCTCACAGCCTTGTTGGCATTTTGCAAAAAACGTCAATTCAAATTTTGATTCCTCCCCTTTCCATCCACTAGTATCTTCTTACGGCACAATTGCTGACTTGCCTTCTACTAAAGCCGAATTAATAGCTCAAACTTATGCCTCTAATTCAACCTTAAACGCCGGAACTATTCCTACTCCTTCATCCCCCTCCAACTAAGTTATGCCTAAAATTGTAATTTTCTTTTAAAGATGCATTTCTGCTCTCCTTGAGTTTAATAGTAATATGGTGTACAGTCTCGATGGTTTCCCTCCTATGCTTCCGAGCTGGCACCATTCCTTGATAAACTATTTCGTCTTTGTCCTTCAACTTCAACCTTCACTTCTTATTGAAAACATGTGCTCATTCAGCCTGTGCCAAAGAAAGGGAGGTCCTTCTAAAACCTATAGCTATCATTCCATTTCTTTAACCTCCTTTCTTTATAAAGTTTTCGAATCTATCCTTACAGGAAGATTTGGAAACATCTTAATTCTTCTAACCTTATTTCTAATCGCCAGTTTGATTTCATAAAAAACCATCTACTGGTGATCTTCTTTCTCTTTTCTCTGACTTTTGGTCCTCGCCAATTCAGAATTTCGGTTAATCTTTTGCTGTCGCGCTGGACTTATCAAAAGTTTTGATAGAGTCTGGCCCATACTTTGATTTCTAAACTTCCCTCTTTCGGAATCTATCATTCTCTCTGATTTTATTTCCTGTTGTAGAGGGCCACCGTTCATCCCTTAAATTTATCAACAGAGGTGTTACTCAAAGATCTGTCCCATCCCCTACACTTTTTCTGCTTTTCATTTATAACCTTCTCTCTATTACTTCATCATCTATCCACTCCAAAGCTGATGTCTCCATTCTTCATTACATCTTTAACTCTGAAAGACACTCCTCTCAACGGCAGTTAATTAACGTTAGGAGGGTGGCCTTGGGTCAACTAACCCCTGATCTTTCTCATATTTCAAATTGTGGCAGATAACACATAATCGTTTTCAATGCTTCAAAAACATAATTTCTCCATCTCTTTACTCTACACAACTACGACATCTTCTTCGAAAACACACAAGTTTCTTTTTCTCGTGATCTTTGTTGGAAAGATGACATTACTTCACTTTCTAAACAAGCTTTTAAGAGGTTGGGTGTTCTGAGGTACTTTCGTAATTTCTTCACGCCATCCCAATTGCTTGCTCTTTATAAGGGTGTTGTTGGAACCTGTATGAAGTACGCCTCACATATCTAGGCTGGTTCCACTTTTACAGCTCTCCTTGAAAAGGTAGTCTTGTGCTTTTCGTTTTATCGACTCTTCTGCTCTCACCAATTCACACCTGTCTCTTTATGCTCATCGAATTGTTGCGTCACTCTCTATACTATTGCTATTACAATGGACACTACTCATCCATTCCTTCCCCCATCACCACTTGGGAGTTGGTGGCCTCTGGTGATGGAGTTGGTGTACGGTCTTCTTTTTTCATTAATTTCTGCAACATTCTCGGTCTTTTGTCTAATCTCCACTCCAGGTGCATCTCCCTACCCGTATCTCTGACAGTCTTGGTGATGAACCAAACAAACTTCATCTTTTCATAAGTTCTTACCCTTCTCCTTACTCTGTTAAACTCTTTCCTCTTCTGGGTTCATCCGATCACCTTCTTATCTCTGTATCTTCTTCTATCTCTTCAAGTCTTAAGCAGGAAAGACCCCCTTCTGAGTGTGCAGAGCGCATAACCGAGGTGAATTCCTCTGGCATGGAGGCGTGCATTTCATATTCTTTACCTTCTACTAAACCAAACAAACCTTGGTTTAACTTTGCTTGTTCTCGTGCTATTCACCGAAAGGATGTTGCCTTCAGGAATTACCGTCGTCTTCAAACTCCAGAAACTGACACAACTTATATTTAATCCAGGAATTGTGCAAAATCTATCCTTCGCAACACTAAAAACTCTTTTCTCTGTAAAAAAAAAAAAAAAAAAAAAAAAAAAAAAAAAAATACAATAATCTTTCTGGTTCCTATTCTCCACATTCTTTCTAGCATTTTGCAAAAAATGTCAACTCTAACTTTGCTTCTTCCTCATTCTCTCCTTTAGTGTCTTCTGACGGCACAGCTGTTGTTTTACCTTCTTCTAAAGCTGAACTCTTCGCTCAAACTTCTGCCTCTAATTCAACTTTAGATGATTCAGGAGCTATATCTCCTCCTTCAACCTCCTCCAAATTATTTATGCCTAAAATTATAATTTCTTCTAAAGACGTCATTTCTGCTCTCTCTGAGCTTAATACTAAGAAGGTGTATTGTCTCGATGCTATTCCTCATGTGGTTCTCAAAACTTGTGCTTCCGAGCTTGCACTCTGCCTTGGTAAACTATTTCGTCTATGTCTTTCTACTTCACCCTTCCCTTCTTGCTTTAAACGTGCCCTCATTCAGCCTGTACCGAAAAAGGGGGACCCCTCTCAACCCTGGCCCATTTCTTTAACCTCCGTTCTTTCTAAAGTTTTCGAATCTATCCTTAACAGGAAGATTTGGAAACATCTCAATTCTTCTAGTCTTAAAAGGCTCTACTGCTGATTCTCTTTCCCTTTTCTCTGACTGTTGGTACTCCGCTATTCGGCATTTCTGTGAATTTTTTGCTGTAGCGCTGGACATATCGAAAGCTTTCGATAGAGTCTGGCACAAAGCTTTGATTTCCAAACTTCTCTCTTTCGGAATCTATCCTTCTCTCTGTAGCCTTCTCTCTAATTTCGTTTCTGGTCGTTCAATTGCAGCTGTTGCAGACTGCCACCGTTTATTATAAATCTATTAATCAAGGATCTGTCCTATCTCCAACACTTTTTCTACTTTTCATTTAATCACCTCTCCTATACACTCTTATGTCGATGGCTCCACCCTTCATTACTCTTTTCAGTTTGAAACAACAGTTAATATACGCAAAGAGGGTGGCGTAGGAGCAACTAACCTCAGATCTATCTCGCATTTCAAATTGGGGCAGAGAGAACACTCATTTTCAATTTGCTCAAAAACTCAATACCTCCATCTCTCTTCTCGACACAATCTTCCACACAACTATGATATCTTCTTCGAAAACACACATCTCAAACCTTCATCTCTCATTAATATTTTTGGTGTTTCTTTTTCTCGTGATCTTTCTTGGAAAGATCACATTACTTCTCTTTCTAAACAAGCTTTTTCTGAGGCGCCTTAAGAACTTCTTCACACTACCTCAGTTACTTGCTTTTTATATGGGTGTTGTTCGCACCTGTATGGAGTAGGCCTCACACATTTGGGGAGGTTCCACTCATACAGCTCTCCTTAAAAGGTGGAGTCTAGGGCTTTTCGTTTTATCAACTCTTTTGCTCTCACTAAATCTCTCCAATCTCTTTCTGTTCGTCGAATTGCTGCGTCACTTTCTCTATACTATCGCTATTACAACGGACACTGCTCTTCTGAACTCTCTCGTTGCATACCTCCTCCTTTGAGAAGAGCTCATTTAACACGTCTTTCTGCACAATCTCATTCTTTCTCTGTCCAATTCTCTGATCCCAGACTTAACCACTATGCTCAGTCTTACATCATCTTTTCGACGACTTCTTCAAACTTAGAAGAGTATTCTTTAGTTAAAATATTTCAAACATAATTGTAAAAACGACTTACGCTGCCAACGGTGAAAAGCCAAGTAAGTAAAGTATATGCAAGTAAGTGAAACGTTTTTCAAGAAGAGCTAACACGAGCATGAAAAAATGTAAATGTTGCCGTTCTATAAAACATTTTTAAGTTTAGGGCGTATTTTCATACTTTTGCAAATTATTTTTTAATCTATTAATTAAATATAAAATATTTAATTAAGTCTAAATATAAGGATTTCAATATATATATATTATATATATATATATATATATATATATTATATATATATATATATATATATATATATATATATATATATATATATATATATATATATATATATATATATATATATATATATATATATATATATATATATGATGTTTTATTCTGATTGTTGCCAAAGGTTTCCCTTTGCCATTTATTAATTTTTTTTCAAATTTTGTTTTCTACATTGTAGAGTAGTAATATTAATAGCGGGTAGCAAAAAATTCCTCACTTGATGCGAATTTTATTATTTCGTTGATTTTACTGTTTCGGAATACGATTACGGTATGGTGTTTTTTGGACATCACCGGACAGCCTTTTTGCTTATGCAATATATAAGGCCTTACATCATTTGTTGTCTAAAAGTCTTGAAGACAGGAAGTTGTAGCTCTGCTTTCTGGGTCCTATCGAGACAGTCCCAGTCCAAACAAATAATAACTATCAATACTAATACATGCACGAAAGACTAGGTCTATCCTATCCCTAGTCATCAGTTCACTCATGCAAAGATAAAAATAAAACTAAGCCCAATTATACGTGCAATATTCAATGAACCATCACCCACTACAAAAAAAAAAAAAAAACTGCCCGTAGGCTTAGTCTTAGGTTGATCTAAAAATTTATTATATACCTGCCAATTTAGCTTAGTCAAGTTATACTATATAATACCTAAACCATCCATATATCTATCTAGCCCCCTTTTAAATTTGACAAGAGAATCACAGTCAACAATCTCTTGTGGCAAGCCATTCCAAAAATTAACTTCTCTATTACTGAAAGAGTATTTTCTTAGATTGAGATGGCATGGCTTCTTTTTAATTTTCTTATCATGTTCTCTAGTTACTCTTCCACGGTCCACTATAAAGTATTTTTCAATATCTGTATTACTGTCAGATGCAAATATTTTGTAAACTTGTATCATATCTCCTAAGTTTTTTTTTTTTTTTTAATATTTGTTTAATGTTTGTGTTTAAAATTATATTTAAAAAAAAAGGTACCTGTGAAAAATAAAGATTTTAAAATCATTTAATTAAATAAATGTCTTTAGTAAATGAAGCAAAGACATATTTAAAGATGCAATATTTTAAAATTATTTATTTTGACTCTTTTTATAAGACGAAGTTAAAGTAACTTAAATAATTAAAAAATAATTAAATTAATAATAAACACTCACCTTCCTGACATCTGTTGTTGCTGTAAGGTTAGCAGTGTGTGCCCCACAGCAGTGGTTCTTGTTCAGCTCTCAGTGGACGTCCTAACCTTCCTGGACAGGCTCCTGATTATTTATATTTTGTGGATAACACTTAAGGATTGTTTTTGAAAGAATGCATTTTATTACAAAAATTATTTTTTGAAATTTTAGAACAAATTCTAGAGGAATTTTATCCAGCAAATCGAGTTTCAATTTACTATAAAATCATTTACATTTTAATAAAAATTTGATACTAGCTTTGCCTAATCAAGCTACTAATATTATCTAGGTCAGTTTTAATTACAGTATTGTACCTTTAAACTCTCTAATTTAATGACAAGTCAAAATGTATATTCATGGAACTCTAAGTCACATGGAATAAATAGTAAATATTATTATACTTGAAATAAGCAAAAAATTTTTTTTTCTGTAATACGTATTCACTAATTTATTTATTTCTAAAATTAATACTGTAATATATATATATATATATATATATATATATATATAATATATATTATATATATATATATATATTATCATTATTATTATTATTATTAATGCCCATCGGGGTGGCACTCTCTTGACATGAAGCACTACAAATGGCAAATCAAGAGAAATGATACTTTAAAAGAGAACTTGCAGCAAACAAATGGATTTCTAACAAGCCTCATATAACAATAATGGATGTAAATTTAAGCAACAAAGAGGTAATGTTGAATGAAGCAAAGGGAATTAAATAGAACTTCCGGTTGAAATCACTGAAGCTAAAAAAAGTTGGGGAAAACAGTACTCTGCAGGTTTTAAAGGAGAAGAAAATTGCCAAGTAGCTACTCATGTCTTGCCATTTGGAACTAACCTAAATAATTAAATTAATTTTTAACCAATTAAAGATTAATATGTAAATTACACATTTAAGAAAACAAATCGAATGATGTTAAGGAAATAACATAAATATACATAACGGAAATAATTGCAATTGCATTACAAAAATACACCTTTAGTGGAAAGCTACTACCCAATGTTCAGGAAACGCAAAAAATGGTGAGAAAAACGTGACAATTATCATGTAGCATCAATTAATTACTACACAATATGAATTATTAATTAAATAATTGATTAAAATGATCAACCAGGTGCAGGAAACTGATTTACACTATACTAGAAATAGCTAATACTAGTTATGGCTAATTTCTCCACACTTCAACAAAATTCTTAAATTTCCAGAAATTTCATTGGTTTTTGGAAAATTGTGATAGTGGACTATAAATTTTTGGCATTCCACAACTTTTTGTAAATTATTGCAATCACAATTCCGCAATTTTTTTTTGTTAGTCTGCTATTGTGGAAATGCCCACTTCATATATATATATATATATATATATATATATATATATATATATATATATATATATATAATATATATATATATATATATATATATATATATATATAATATATATTATAATAATATAATATAATAAATAATAATATAATAAAAATAAAAAAAAAAAAAAAATATATATATATATATATATATATATATAATATATATATATAATATATATATATATATATATATATATATATATATTATATATATATATATATAATATATATATATTTCAGATTATTCAAAGAATTATATACAGTAACATGTTAAATTATTTTAAAAGTTCATACTTTGTTAGAAAGTCAATATTTAAAAATGCTTTTCAAAGCATGCTTAGAAAATCTAATTGGCATAAATGTGATGTAGCTTTTCATCATGCTTTTGCATCTCCCAAGTTACATATGTAAGTATGAATTATTATTTTTCTCTATAATAGGGTTGCAGTTTTATCATAAAGAATGTCTTATTTTTTTAAATATTTATATAAATTTTAATTTTATTCATTATTTTATAATGTCAAAGTAAATTATAAATTGCAATAATTTTGGTTTATAAGTCAAAAAATTAGTTTACCTTAATAGTATTATATTTACATAGTCACAAATACTGGGTTAAATATATCAGTTTATAGGTTTTCCATCATTGACTGATTTTGATTTTGTTTGCAGCTTATCCATTTTTTCGTATGAAACTGGGGTTCCTGTTTTTGAATGACTGGATGTGTGTGGTAATGTCCAACCATACTTAGCGGGTTATCTTCTTTATTAGCAAATAATTGCAAGTGGCAGTGTTCATAGAAACAAGACAATAATAATAAGAACCTGATTGGAAACAGAATTAAAATAAATAAATAAATTTTGTATATAAAATGATCAATAGAATAGTCATGTTCAGTATTCCAGCTATAGGTACCTGCAAAATTATTTACTTATGAAAATGACAATAAATATTGAACCAAATGTTAAAAAATTCTCTCATTATAGATAGAATAAATAAGGATCCTAAAAACTTTTATTTTTTTTTTTTTAATTTTTTTTTTTTGTAGCAAAATAATAAATCACCTTCCTGTATAAGAATAAATAAAAAAGTTTATGGCACATGTATGTTAGTGGCAGATAAAAGTAAATAATTACCTTCGATGGCTCCTTGTAGTTGCAATAAAGGGAAAATTGACTGAACAAGTGGCTCTCGAAAGATGAGTGTCCTACAGTTGCCATGACCAGTTGATGCTCTATTAGCGAATAAGATATGATAATAAATATAGAAAAGAGAAAGAAACACTACAATATATATCAGTATAGGTACATGGATTTTATTTGCCACACCTCAAACATAGAATACTGCTAAATGGGGCATTCCAGAACAAATTACCCCCCAAAAATGATAAAAGTAAAGACTTTGACTCAGATTTTCTTGAAAATTGGTATATAGGGTTGTTTTAACTGGAAAACATGCTGGTTCAAATAAAAATGTTTAACGACTAATGGTTCTCGAGTTACACGCCCCCCAAAATTGTGGATCCCCAAAACCCTACCAACTTTAAAAGCCTGTAGTATGTCAGTGACTAAACATAGACCATACATGTTATATATTTTTAGAATCAGCATGCTTACTGCTTTCTTATGAGATTAAAATCAGACCTCAAACTTAAATAGGGAAAAAGTTTCCCCAAATTTCCCACTTTCCCTCCCCTTCTGATCGCCATGGACACAGAATTCCAAATTTTTTATTTTCAAAAACATATACTATATATATATATATACTAGTGGATAATTTATTTTTAAGATTTGAAAATGAAAAATTTGAAATTCAGTGTCCGTAGGGTTAAAAGGGAGAGGGGTGGGGGGGAGTGGGAAATTTTGGGGAACTTTTAACCTATTAAAGTTTGAGATCTGATTTTAGTCTTATATGAAAGCTGTAAGCATGCTGTTTCTAAAAATATATAACATGTATGGTCTATGTCTAGCCACTGACATGCTACAGGCTTTTGAAGTGGGTAGGGTTTTGGGGGATCCCCAATTTTAGGGAACCTGTAACTCGAGAACCGTTAGTCATTGAACATTTTTATTTGAACCAGCATGTTTTCCAGTTAAAACAACCCTATTTACCAATTTTCAAGAAAATCAGAGTCAGAGTAGTTACCTCGACTGGGCGATTTGTCCTGGAATGTCCCAATAATGAGATGTTAGAATTTTAAAAATCACTCTTAGAGGTACCTAACTTAACTTAACCTAGGATACGCTATTTCCGCTTGTATGCATAACAAGTCAAAACCTGTGCATCCAGTAGAAACTACTGAGTATATTGGCGATGTTTGTAATGCTATGTTATCCAATAAATATACACATTTAGATAATACAATAAAAATAATAAAGAAGTTGTATTAAGGGTGTATGCTTAAAATTCGATTGCGTAAGAATATTTATTCACTGTAAATATTCTGTCAGTGTTCCACAAGTTAGAAAAAGAGGAAAATAATAGACTAGCTTGCGTTTGGAAAATTAGATATTTTAATGTCTACTACAAGTTACCCAATATATATATATATATATATATATATATATATATATATATATATATATATTATATATATATATATATATATATATATATATATATATATATATATATATATATATATATATAATATATGAACAGAGAGACAGGTATTTGCTGCATTTTCTTTTCTTTTTATTGTGGTTGTTTTATTATTTTCAGTTTTTTTTTAAACATAATATATATTAGAATTAAAAAGATTTTAAGCTATTTAATCATAAACAGGGGACAAGAACTGAAATTGTTGAAATTTTTAAAATTGCTAAAATATACAACTGTAAAAACTTTAATATATATATAAATATATATATATATATATATATAATATATATATATATATATATATATATATATATATATATATATATATATATATATATATATATATATATATATATATATATATATATGATACTCAATTCAGTATATGTAAGATGATGATGATTTGTCAATTTTAAAGTAATAATATATAAAGAAAATAATTTAATACTTATTTATTTATTTATTTTTTTTACATATGAAAAAGTTTTGAGAAGAGCAATCATTTTCTACAAGGGAAACACATTCACAGTGCCAGTTTTCAATTTTGCAAAAGCTTTCACTGCTCCTCATTGAAAAGTCAAAATAATAATTCAGAACTTGAGCCGATTTTATCCTCATTAGAAAATAAACTACACCAATTAGGGATGATTAATGCTGATGGTATTCTTGGTGCGATAAAC
>SEYY01018527.1:95000-117500 GCA_009176605.1 Armadillidium nasatum | reverse complement strand
CAAAAATTATTTTTATTTTTCATATAATATCTTCAATGGAAAATGGAAAAATGTATAATATGATAATTATCTTTTTTGAGGAGTTCTATATTTCATGTTATTTTTCCCAGAATTTCACAATCCTTGTATATAATATATATATATATATATATATATATATATATATATATATATATATATATATATATATATATATATATATATATATATATATATATATATATATATATATATATATATATATATATATATATATATATATATATATCTTATAGATTATAAACTTAAAAAATATTCTCATTGAGGGAGTAGAAGTAGATTTTAAAAAGTTGGTAAATCGTTTACTCACTTCAAATTACTTAAAAGAAGCCGTATTTTTATTGTCAATGGAGAAAAGTGATAAGCCTCCTCAGTCATATTATCTCATTCCTTCAGCAGATTCTGTTCGGGAATTTATTAAAATTAAAGAAAGTGTAAGTAAAGTGCTCTGTCCTTTTATTTTAATGATATAGATTGCTTATTGCTTAATGATAGAACGAAATTCCTGTTCTGTTACTTTAACTATAAAAGGTCAGAAAAGTAGGGAATACTTATTTTAACGTAAAACATTATCTTAAAAAATTTAAATTATCTAAAAAAAATTTGTTATACTCCTTTGTTTTATTTAATTTTTTTTTTTATATTTGATAAAAGTTGGAAAAAATAATAAGATAATAATCATAATTTATAAATCCTGGTTTAAAAAAAAAAAAATAAAGGACATAATGATACCTTCTTGATAAAGTACCTGTAAAAAATGTTATTTTCAATACTTACCTTACTTATGTTTATTTCAGGATGCTTCTGCTGTTATAGCATTTTGTTACGAGTTAGTTAGAAATAAAGTAAATGAATATGCCTTTGAAATTGCGTTAGAATATTCTCTAAGTATCGAAAATTCCAACCTTTCGTTTGAACTCTTCAAATATCTGAAGTCAAAACGACAGCTTAAAGAGCACTTTTTTTGGCCTCTCTTTTTGTCTAAGAAAGATCCAAACCTTGGTGAGTATCTAATTATCAATTTTATATGTGTAGTAACATTTTAAATTCATTACATGGCTATAAACGTTTAATGTAAATTTTTATATATTAAAAATTGCATATTCTTTGGCCAATTTGGAATGTGCATTTCATTTCCTAAAATGTGGCATATTTGTTTTATTAATCGTATAATAATAATAATAATAATAATAATAATAATAATAATAATAATAATAATAATAATAATAATAATAATAATAGTTTTCTTCAGTTAGTTTACAGATTGAGATTTCATTCATTAAAATAAAGTTAAAATGTTTGTGTGAACTGAAATGGGTTTCTGGCGTTATTGTTTTATTGCATGTGCTCATGTAACTTCATATATTATTAGCAGATACATGAAATTTTAAAATATTACTACTACTAATAATAATAATTTTGAGAAAATCATATTTTCTGATGACTATTTAAAAATTCCTGAAACAAAATTTAAAACTTATTGTTGTTAAAACTTTTTATATTGATGTTTAATTTGCAGAAAGTGTCATACAGCTTATATTGCTCTATTTAAAATTACTTTGCCCTTTATTCAACCAATTTAGTATAAATGTGTACCTCAGCTTCCATCTCTAAATCATTTCTTTTATTAATATTAATAATGTCGAATCTTACATTTTTTTTTCATTCATTTAAGATTTTTTCCATAATTGGTCAGTTTACATTTGCATAGACAAATAAATAAAATTGGATTTCTTGGAGACATTTGAAATTGTGTTTGGAATTATTTCTATATCTCTTCTCTAAAGCTATTTTAACAGTTTAATTTTGTGCCATACTCATTTCGCTTTTACATTCTGTAAACTTTTACTTGACTATCTTTTAGTGAAGGGGAGGGAAATTGGCAAAGGCGCCTTTTATAGTTGGGCTGAAACTTTTCTCTCCATTGTCCAATGGCCATTTCCTTGTGTGTCTCGCTTACACGAGAGAGATCTTACATACTTTCAATATTATATTGGAGTGCCTCTAGTTGTATTCGCATGCTGATTATGTTCTTGATCCTACCTTTTTATATTTACACCTTACATGCTGACAGACGCCTATTTTATCTTTTAAAAATGGAAACAGATCATGATGATGCTGCAGAGACATCTGGATGAGGGACGACACCAAGAGATGCCCTTCGTACACCCTTTCCCCAATTTATCGAGTCGGCACCTTCTTCAATGATGAATTTTTTGCCGCTTGGAAACTATTGTCTTGCTCTGGTGCATGCCTTGTTTTCTTTATTTCTGAAACATTTTTTTTTTTTCTTTTTTTTTTTTTCAAATTCAAATTTCCACTTTGTTCAAAACCGCTTCCCTTCCTCTAAGACCCCATCTCTTGCCTTAAATTTGTGATACTGTGGCATAATGGAAGAGTGATTGACTCACGTGCTTGAGACCACCGGTTCGACCCCTCATACGGATCCTAAGTAGAATCTACCAAGAAAAGTCTCTCCTCGAATAGGACTGTGTCAGTGAGATGTGAACTTTTATACTTAACACTTAAAAAAAACTCGGAAGATCACTTTGAAAGTAATTCCATACCTTTTTTCCTTTTACTCTGTCTTCAATTTTCAGATGCTATGCCCAATGATGTTGTCTGTTCTCTAGTTAGTCAGCTGATTTCTCAACCTTATGGCTTCAGCTCTTTTGCCTGTCCGCAACTGAATTCATTAGTTCTATTATTTCTTTTCCAATACTGCACATTACTGTCTTTCATTCTCACATTTATTCCTTTTTTGAATCATCATTCTTAGTGATTTACATTGTTCACCAATAACAGTACCTTTCTTCTGGTCTCATAATGAAGCTGGTGAATTCAACTACCAATTCTGTATCCATAACAGCCTTGCCTGTAGTTAATATGCCATCCTACTTACTCATATACCTAATGGTTGTGGAGTTTAACTCAACATAATGGACTTATTTCTAACCCTTTATCTTATATGATTTATCTCAAATGTGTTTGTTTCTTTCAGTTATCTCATTTCTATATCCAGTTCAGTTTTTTAAAGTCTCCTTCACGAGCAGACTTTACATTCGGCGATTAAACGTTTTTGTAACTTTGGTGCTGCAGAATTATTATGTTCCTTTTTCTAGTGATCTTACCTGGAAGAGTCACATTGTTGCTCTCACTAAGCAAGTTTTAGGAACGTAACGTGTTTTGAGTCGGCTTCAATACTTTTTACAATACTCCAGTTGCTCTCTCAGTTTAGAGATGTCATTTATCCGTTTATAGAGTATTCTTCTCCTATCTTGGGCGATTATACTCTACAGCTCTTCTTGGAAGGTTAAATTCTACGTCTTTTTTGCTTCTTCAATTCTACCTTTGTTACTGATTCTGATCAATTACTAGCTATCGAATTTTTTTTTTTTTTTTTTTTTTTTTTTTTAAATTTTCCCTACCGTATTGCTGTTACAAATGACACTACTTTTCTAAACACTCTAATCCGATTCCTCTTCTTTTGTGGAATAATTCATAACCCATAATTCAAATAGACATTCTCATGTGGCACTGTAAATAAAAAGATATCACTATAGAAGATAGAACAGACTTTTATCATATTGATATTTTAATGGGAATTAAAGGCTTATATGAGTGAAAAATGAAAATACTTGGAATGTGTACCCAAAAGTTTTTTTTTATTATTTATTTTCTTTTTTTAAATTAATTCATATTCTTTCCAGTAATCCTTTCAGATCCATCCTTCTTGGATATATGTTTAATTTAAAAAAAAATAAAAAAAAAAAAAAAAAAAAAAATTAGTATTTGAATTAAAGATGACGTGTAAATTTTTCTCCTAGGGTGGTGTCTCTAAAAGACAGGTTAATACTGCAGGAAACTTCTGAAAATATATATATATATATATATATATATATATATATATATATATATATATATATATATATATATATATATATATATATATATATATATATATATATATATATATATATATATATATATATGTGTGTGTGTGTGGGTATTTTTATATACTATTTAGAATCATAGACCCAAATTATTAGTGTAATATTTTCGATTTATATAGAGAAAACATTAGAAATTGTGAAGAAAATGAATGAACTTGGAGTGAATATTGGATTGCAAACATTGTTGCATTACATCATCCCAACCTTGCCTCTGGACACCCCTGAACAGAGCTTGCAAATGCTTGTCGCACACGGATTGAGCAGGACCAAAGTTATTACTCCTCTCTTATGTACTCTCATTTCAAGAGAGAAATATGAAGAGGTTTACGATTTACGTATGTATTTACTTAATTTTTTTTTTATTTTGTTTTTTTTATTAAGAACCTAAACTAATACCAGTCCAAATAACTCTGTTGGAATTCGTACTCAGAATAGTACCAAAAAAAAAAAATATATATATATAAAAAAAATTTAAATAAATAAATATTTGAAGGGAAGTTTCTGTAATTAACAGTTTATAACAAAGTATAAAAATAATAAAATACTTACACATCATTTCAAACTTAGCTTACATGTACAAGAGTGGCATTCTTTCCAACATATTAAAAACTCAACATTCTTTCTAGTCACTTTTGTGTCTGTCAAAATCTAAGTTATTGCAAATCCCATCGCAGTAAAAATATAATTGTTGTTGTGGATATTTTTTTTTTTGCATATAAGAAATAATAATAATAATAATAACAGCAGATGATATTTTTTAGCACAAATGAGAATGTGAATTTTGGAAGTATTTAACACATTATTGAACAGAAAATGAAAATTAATAATGAAATAAAAAAAGCATGTACACTAGAAATGAATTAAAATTAGTTTTTTCTCCCGATCCTTTCATAAGAATACAAGAAAAATAAAGACTGTAAGAAGCCACAAGGCTCTATAAAGACTGTTCCAGTAGAACTAAAGTAGATAATATAATTTGCCAACCCAGATACACATACAACATGCAAAATAAATTATCCGAATTATACAATGTATGGACTAAGCATGCAATGGCAAACAACTACACTTAATGTTTTGTCAATACTGTCATTCATAGAAGAAAAACTAATATACACCCCAGTTACCACAAATGCTTAAATTATAGCTACTGTATATACTAATTATACGTTGGTAGTTATTTGATTAGATAGTCATATTTATAACATGCTGGTTAACTTTATTAAATATCATCCCACCAATGGCTTAGTCATGATCTATGATGTCTACATAATTCAAATGCCTATCCAGTCTTTTTTTTTTATATGTTGCAAGTGAATCATATTCGACAACCTCCTGTAGCGAATCAATCCGAAAATTAACAACTGAGTGAAATAATCCTTGTTTCTCTATGTCGCACACACACTTCCAGTATATCTATGTTATTTTCTTAATGAGGGGTCCAAACTTGTCCACAGTACTTTAACACTAACAACCATTATATAGTTTACCTAATATTACTCTAGATGAATTTCATTTCTTAATTATCAACTTCTTAACATGTTTTTATAATTCACCGCTGCTTTTTGGAGTTGTTAAATTAAAATAAATTCACTCCTTTGAGGAGGGAAACTTTCTTCCTAGGATCCTTGTAAGGGATTGAGAGAGTCCTTTCAGGTACGTGAGTCTTATCTCTTTACCATAATTCCGACTGTCACATTAACGTTAAGCTTTTTTATTTTGTTGCTGATATATAAAGTGTTTTGCATTTTTCTTCAGCTCTTCAGAGCCCAAAAATGTTTTTGACAACTCCACCCAAAATATTAATGCTCTGCTTTACCCAGCTCTGACTCTGGCTCTGATTCTGCAGCTCTGTATTTCTCTATCACTTGTTGATTTGCATAAATCTTTCTTTCAAATTTTGAGTATTTATGAGATACTTTTTTTTTAGCTTGATAACTCTAATTTGATGTAACAGTAAATATAATAGGAAGAAGAGGAGAAAAAATATATGGACACACTGAAATATTTTGTAAATATTTAATATTATTTAGTTATTGGCAGTACTCATCTTGGTTGAACAGTTGTCGTATATCATATTCACATCTACCTTCCCTGGTACTACCACTTTTGTGTGTGTGTGTGTGTGTGTGTGTGATATCCTAATGAAATCTTTGCTGAACTTCTCAACCCATTTTGGTTCTAACATATTTCTTAATAATTTAATATTACTGAATTACCCACTGGAGCATGAAATATTAAAAAGTATATAAACTTCCAAACCGCAAACTTTATAAGGAGTGGAGAATTTGTTTTATTGGTAGTGTTTATTGTATACAAAATTTAAGAAATTTTATTAAAATACTTATCTTTTTCTTTTCAGTTAAAGAGAACCGCATTCCATTTATATTAAATAGCTTGCTATATGAACCTTTGGCTAAAATTTTTTGTAGAGATCGGAAGGCTGCCACTGAGTTACTCTTAAGCCTCTATCGAAATGGACTTCAAGACGAAATAGCAGATATAAGTAGAATTATTAATCAATTTGCTTCTTATGTTCAGAGAGCGTCTAAAAGAAATATTAGTGTGAATGATGTTCTATACCACTTTAAGGTTCGTTTTATAGTTTTTATTTTATTTTTTTTTTAAACATTTTTTTTGGGTAGTGAATTTAAATTAACACTAGAACAAAATTTTTTAAATTTAAATTTTGGTTGAGTCGAAAGCAAGGTTTGCCATCAAACTCAGATAACTTGCATAACTAATCCACCTGGTCAGGAAAACCTACTGCAGTAGATAATAACCTCACAGTGAAGGAAAACTCAGATAACTTGCATAACTAATCCACCTGGTCAGGAAAACCTACTGCAGTAGATAATAACCTCACAGTGAAGGAATATTCAGTGGCAAAAATTTCACACACACACACACCACACACACACACACACACATATATATATATATATATATATATATATATATATATATATATATATATTATATATATATATATATATATATATATATATATATATATATATATATATATATATATATATATATATATATATATATATATATATACATAAAGAGTCTGATCATATCAGATTTTGATTTGAGTCGAAGAGGAGTTTACTATCAAATTCAATTTTCTCTGTATCACTTAATCAATTTATAGCCAGGAAAATATTTAACTAAATTTCTTCTGCCTATTATATCTACTAATGGAAGGTTAAAAAAATTTAAACTATTATTTATATTATTATTTTTATCATTAAATTTTGGATATTTTCATGCAGGAAATAGAAAATGAAGACTTCCTTTTGCCTTCATCTAAAGGAGAATATTCGAGCAGTAGTAAATTGGGTAGTACATTTCATAAACCTGAAAACTTCAGTATTGATTCATTAGAAAGAAGAGGCTTGCCCCAAACTGTAAGTATGCTAAAATTTTGGAAATACTTTTTAGCAGAATAGTTGTAATTTGTCTAGGTATGTTATTTGATGGGATATATATATATATATATATATATATATATATATATATATATATATATATATATATATATATATATATATATATATATATATATATATATATATATATATATATATATATATATAAAGTAGTAAATTGTATAGTAACCTTGATGAGAATAAAATTAAATTTGTTAAAAGCATTTTTAAAGATGGGTATATGAAATAAAATGGGTGATCAAATTTTGATTATTCTTACCCCCCCCCCCCTTTTTTTTTTTTTTTTTTTTTAAAATATCAAATAAAATTGATTCAGAATTCATATAAGGTACTTCCTTTATCATCTTATTCTTGTAATTCTCTTTATTTGTTTGCATAATTGATGAAATGTTTCAGAAACAACTTTGTTTATACAATATTAAACACACATACACATGAATGTATACATATTTTAATTAAAAAATTTGCATATGAAACAAGACTAGACATAAGAAACATTTTTGAGTAAATGATGAAGAACTTATGTTATTCACCCTAAGCTCCTCATATTGTGGGACTAGCTTTATCCTATCATTATAAATCATTATTATTATTATTATTATTCACGATTTTTAAAAAAAAAAGTTATTTATAGTAAGTAATGTTATTAATTTCTGTATTAATAAATGGCATCCTTTCGATTTTTTATTTTAAAAATTGGCACCAAAGTAGACTCAAATTATTTTGCTGACAGGTGCATTACTCATTTTTTTTCTATTTTAATAAACATATACGAATATAATTCATCATTTATCTTAAATTTTTATAATTATTTCATTGAATATCATAAAGTCCCCTGATCTTCTTTCTAATTTTTGAATAAATTTCCATATGGTGCAGACCAAATCTCCTGAACTACTCAGACGCCTAGCAATATGCATACGTGACTATGACATTATTTCATGTCAAATAATTAATGGGTGCTCATACACTTTTCCAATGGAATTATTATAACAATTTGAGGTAAAAGTTGAATTTAATTCTCAATAAATTTATTGAAAAAGAGAAGAGCTTGAGTAAAACATTAGAAGAAGTATTAGTAAGAAATCTAAACCGGTTTTGGTGCAGCATTGGTGCCAGAATTTCAAATTCAAAAATTGAAAAGAATATTAAGTAATGGAAATATTAAAAGCATTATCAATTACAAATAATAATGCTATTATTTAAAATGATATATATTTAATAATGTTAATTATTAACTAAATTAAATGATATGTATTTAATTTAGTTAATAATGCAAGTTTATATATATATATATATATATATATATATATATATATATATATATATATATATATATATATATATATATATATATATATATATATATATATATATATATATATATATATATATATATATATATATATTTCGTAAACTATTTCGTCTCTGTCTTTCCACTTCGACCTTCTCTTCTTGCTGGAAACGTGCGCTCACTCAGCCTGTGCCGAAGAAGAGGGACCCCTCTCAACCCTCTAACTATCGTCCTATTTCTTTAATCTCCATTCTTTCTAAAGTTTTCAAACCTATTCTTAACAGAAGATTTGGAAACGCCTTAATTCCTCTAATCTTATCTCTGATCGCCTGTATGACTTTCGTAAAGAAAGTTCAACTGGTGATATTTCCCTACTTTCTTACTCTTGTTCCTTCGCTCTTCGGGGTTTCGGTGAGTCTCGCTGTGGCGCTAGACATATCGAAAGCCTTCGATAGAGTCTGCACAAAGCTTTGATTTCCAAACTTCCCTCTTTCGGAATCTATCATTCTATCTGTGACCTTCTCTCTAATTTCCTTTCCGGTCATTCTATAGCAGCTGTTGTAGACGGCCACCGTTCTTCCTATAAATCTATAAATAGTGGTGTTCTTCAAGGATCTGTCTTATCCCCAACTCTTTTTCTAATTTTCATCAATGACCTATACACTTCTATGCCGATGACTCCACGATTCAAAACTCCTTTCAATTTGGAAGACGTCCCTCTCAACAGCAGTTAATAGATTCAAGAAGGATGGCCTTGGAGCAACTGACCTCTAATCTTTCTCGTATTTCAAATTGGGACAGAGGAAACATGGTCGTTTTTAATGCCCAAAAACTCAGTTCCTCCATCTTTCTGCTCGACACAATCTTCCACACAACAATGAAATCTTCGAAAACACTCAACTCAAACCTTCATCTGTCCTCAATATTCTCGGTGTTTTTCTCGTGATCTTTCTTGGAAAAATCACATTTCTTCTCTTTCTAAACAAGCTTCTAAGAAGTTAGGTGTTCTTAGGCGCCTTCGTGATTTTTTTACGCCACCCCAGTTACTTGCTCTTTATAGGGGTGTTGTTCGCCCCTTTATGGAGTCCGCCTCATACATATGGGGTGATTCCATACATACAGATATTCTCGAAAAGGTGGAGTTTAGAACTTTTCGCTTTATTAAATCTTTTGCTCTTATTACCTCTCTCCAATCTCTTTCTTCCCGTCAAATTGTTTCGTCACGCTCTCTATACTATCACTATTGCAACCGACACTGCTCTTCTGAACTCTCACTTCGCATATCTCCTCCATTGAGAAGGACTCATACGACACGACTTTCTGCAGTCTCATCCTTTCTCTGTCCAACTCTCCGACCCCAAATTTAACCGCTATGCTCAATCTTACATGTACTCTACTGGTAAAGTCTGGAACGCACTCCCTTTATCTGTTTTCCCAACTTCCTTTGACTTGTACACTTTTAAACGTCGTGTATCGGGTCACGTTTGCCATTAGCGACCAGATTTCCGACTGTTCCCCAACTCTGGTGCATATTGGTGGGCCTCCAGCCTTTGCCCACGAAAGGAGACACAATATATATATATATATATATATATATATATATATATATATATATATATATATATATATATATATATATATATATATATATATATATATATATATATATATA
Source organism: Armadillidium nasatum (assembly GCA_009176605.1). Taxonomy (NCBI): domain Eukaryota; kingdom Metazoa; phylum Arthropoda; class Malacostraca; order Isopoda; family Armadillidiidae; genus Armadillidium; species Armadillidium nasatum. The sequence goes on along the minus strand of SEYY01018527.1, from coordinate 107,090 downwards.
TATATATATATGCCTCACTTAATGGGATTTATTAATCCGGTAATCGCTCTGCACATATTACACCCGCGATGATTGTCACTGTTGATCTCAGCTTATATTGCTGCTTACAACTGATGCGCAGCAATTTCATAACCACAATAATGAAAGTTTTGTTCTAATAATTAAAAGGGTTATAGGAATTAGCTTAATCTGGCTAATAAGAACATATATATATATATATATATATATATATATATATATATATATATATATATATATATATATATATATATATATATATATATATATAATATATATATATATATATATATATATATATATATATATATAAAGGTTGAAGTTGATATTCATGCTGACACAGACATTCCTGAAGATCATTTCGCTGATGAAGAGCATTCAGTTACGGCCCTCAGTAGCAATAATTATCTCAGTGAATCGAGGAACAAAAGATATTCTTCTTCCTCGCATGATCCGGAAGAAAATATAACAGTTAGTATTTAGTATTTGGTTTTAAAATAGTTATTAGTATTTCCTTTTGAGCTGCTGATTTCTTTACCTATTATTACTTATAATATAATATAATATAATATATATTTGGTATATTATTGAAACCATGAATATGGAATGGGACCAAAGCAAACTATTCCGATTTTTCATGGTTTTGTGTATCTGACTCAGACTGCATAAATATGAATTTTTCTGTGATGTTGATTACGTATAATGCATTTTTCATGGCAACCATGCGAATTGCCATGCTCTTGTTTAAAACTCATGTCCTCAAAGGGCTATATATATATATATATATATATATATATATATATATATATATATATATATATATATATATATATATATATATATATATATATATATATATATATATATATATATATATATATATATATATATATATATCATTGTATCTTTTTGTATTGCTTATTTATGGTAAAAAATAATTGCAGCTAAACCCGTCAACTTTCTCTCCCAACATCCCACAGATCCAATACTCCAACTTCATTAAATTAAATTCAGAAGCCAGAGTAAACCCCTATTTTTTAATACCTTTTAAACCACTATTTTCCTTTTTTTAAATATTTTTTGTTCTCTCATATTCCTTTCTATATTCTTATTTTTTAGTGCTTTAATAAAAGTATTCCTAATATTTCCTAATTTACACTTCTGAATTATGAGTTTAAGTTCAGCATTCCTTTTTTCAGTCTTCTCAATACTTTTTCATTTTCTGTCCTATTGTTAGCCAGCAATGCCTCAATTTTTAATCCTCTTATTAAAGACATTCTTAAATAACTTATGCTTATACTGAACTTTAACATAATATATGTACTCCTTATTATTCTTAAAAGTCTGTTTTCATTTGCAGGTTTTTCATATAGTTACTTTTCCCATGAGCTATGGATATCTCACTTTAATACTTCAGTACATCTTCTTATATTACTTTTCCCAGTTTACAACATATATCTTACAACATATATCTTGAAATTTTGATGCCTCATATGTTGTTTCTCCAAAATAAAGGCTAGTCCTTAACACTTTCATTGACACACCCCTTTTATTGTAGCTCACTTTGAGACAACCTCATTACAATTGTTGATAGTCACGATGTTATTACACCTTGAATCTAATATGTCATCTGTTTCATATTCATCTTTTTCATTTTCACCATAACTTAGAAGTAAAATTTCATCATCCTTATTATTCCTCTCTGTTTTAAATTACAAATATTTCTTTTACTTTCTTGTTATTCTAATTTTCCAGTCAAAAGACTGGAAAAATAGGAAGAAAACAAGTAATCAAATAAATTAAATATCTTACCTAGTGATATTCTGATGTACTTTTAATATGTTGTCACTATTTTTTTTTTGTACTATATGGATCCTTAAGTTCCTCTCCCTATCCTTTTGATTTCTCATATATCCTCATTTTCATTCAATTTTAATAGTCTTATAAAAAATTTAAAATCTAAAAATAATCTTACATGTCCATTTATTTATTTTCTGTAGTCACACATGTCTATAGAAGAGCTTGAAGGCCATCTCATTGAACTTAAATCCAAAGGCATGAATGTTAGAGGTGTGTTAAGGAGATTACTTTTAAAGCATTCTTCAAGTGGCAATCGGCAAAGGGTCAGGGAAATATCTAAGGTATGTAAAGATAAGATTTGTATTTGTAAATTTACCTCACAAGTAAAAGGTAAACATTAATAATCGTCTTTAAAATTACTGAATGTTCAAAGATCGCACAATAAAGCGAGGTTTTCTGTAAGAATTTTTGTTATTATATTAAGGTGAATAAATTTGATATTAAAGTGCAATGCCGAAAATAGAAGGGGAAATTTATATTGATTCATTGTATGTATAAAGCAGTTTGAGAGATCACTTTAATTTAAGCTTGTTCAATAAGTACTTCTTTTTTACATGACACCATATTTACTTTAAACTTATGAGAAAATAAACAATTGATCTATCTTATCTATGCATAATTAAAACGAGTAAAGTTAACCATAATAATTACCTCCGAAAAGTAATCAGTCGAATCAAATAAGTGTAGCCTATTATAAATTGAAACAGTCTTTAATGTACACACAAAATACAAACTTTCTAAATATGCAAAACTTACACTCTATTCCCTAGTAAGCATCAACGAATATTCTTCTACTTCTGTCTACAATGCTTCATTCGAATTCGCAGATTTCCTTTTATTATACTTATTATAAAAGCAATTTTATTTTATAGGGTAACTAATAATAATAATATTTGAAGGTGTGGGCTCTCTGTCCCTTTGAATATATACTACTTATAAGTTTATACCATTAGAAAAGAGAAAAAAAGAAAAACTATTTATAGACATATATTTAGGTAAATGTTACCTAATCACTACTCTACAGGCTCAGGCAATCGTCATTGCTTGACCTTTATTTGTATTGTATTGTTTTGTTCCTAAAACTTCTCTTTCAGTTGACATCTATTGACATCCATCTGTAGAAGTATAAAATTACTTAATCAATCTTAGACTCTTTTTCTTTTCTCTCTCTCTTCTTTTTTCCTCTTCTTTCCCTTCATTGTTTACATACTTAAGGATTTCATTACCTTTAACACCCTTCTTTGTAAGAACATCTCTCAATTGTTCCTTTGTATTAATCCATTAAATTTTTGATATTTCTCTTCTCTCTTTTATCTCTATAGAGGCAGTGTCAATTCTCAATCTTCTAGTAAGTACTCGATTAGAGGACTTTGTAGCTTTTTCTAATGTCTTGCTATCTATCTCTTAATATAATCTTTATTTCATCCTCTTTAATCTCCTCCCAAATACTTTTCAAATATATGGCATTTTCTGCCTCATCTCCTAGACTCAGTGCTTCAGCCTCTATTGTAGATTTAACAACTCTTTTTGCTACCTTAGAGTTCCACAGCAATAGGCACATTTTTTCATCCTTAATACTAATTAGGAAACCTATATGCGAGTTGTCATATGTTAGCTGAGTTATTGAAAGATGCATCTGAATGCATTTCCATTTTTAATTTGTTTCCATTCAACCAGTTCATGACTTTTAATTTCCCTCTCGTCCACTTTTCTTACGATCTTAATCAAGTTTCTCTATGAAGACCTATTCCGGTCTTGTATGTCGAGCCAACCAATTTAATCTTCCTACCATGACTCTATACCTCGTCATCTCTTATGAACTAAGTTTTCTTTTCTCTCTGAACTTTATCATTTCTGGACATTCGATCTGTTTTACATATTGTTTTTGATCTTACTCTACATCCTGTCATTTTTGTTCTGTATTTATTCCTATGTATTTAAATTTTATTGTTACTTCTGATATATTTTTTTATTCTTCCCTTTAATATTTCCTCCTTAAAATCATCATCTCGACGGACTCCACGATAGCAGGAAGCATCCACATTGGAACGCACAATCCCGCTCAGTTTGTTACTCATTTTTCAATAAAAAAAAAGTAAAAAATACATACCAGGATGAACAGTGCCCTAATACTGTTCAAGCAACTGCGGTGGTGTGAAGAAATTTCGAAAGCGTTTCAGAACATCTGACTTCTTTAAAAGTTTTAGTAGAAAAAATGATGTAATCCTTCCAAGATGATGAAAAAACTCAAAGAATAGTAATGATAGATGAAAGATTGAGTTAAATGTGTTTGTTTTTGTTTTGTTTTTTAATATATAACTGTGTGGAAGATTATGTTGCGTAGAATGATGGAGAACATATTTTTGAGGAATGTATTTTTTTTTTTTTTTGCCCCAATTAGTGATAAAAAAAAAGACCAGAGATAATAATATAATAATATATATATATATATATATATATATATATATATATATATATATATATATATATATATATATATATATATATATTATATATTATATATATATATATATATATATATATATATATATATATATATATATATATATATATATATGCAGGATGTCCAGAATGAAACAGCGCCACTTCATATACAGGTGCATTGATGGAAAATAGGAGCATATTACTCTATACATGTCTGGTCGTTAGCGTTTCGTTACGGAGATACAGCTCACACCTGTCAACTGTATGAACTGTATAAGTTAAATATTTCTACACCGACAAACGAACGTACGAGTCGCTTGATATGGAGGTAGTGTGTTGGAAAAACTACAATCTTGGAAATTGTACCTCCGCAATGAGTCAGGCGATAACCTTTCTTAGGGTTAGTTTACCAACATACAAGTGTGACGTCTCCACGTTATCTTCATATTGTCGTGTCGTTTTTCGATCCCCCTCACTTATTCCAACAGAGGGTATTCCGATATTGCGTACGTGTACGGATTGTGTGACGGGAATATAAGTGAGGCACGGCGTGCATATGCCGTGCGGTATCCAACGCGAGACGGTTGCCTCATAGGTTTGTTTTCACGAGAACATATCACCATAACTATGTGATATGGAACATTTAGACCGGCTGGCATTGCGAATGGAGTTTATGTGGTACTACGCCACCGTATCCATGAAATTCTCCGGTGGCCGATCTTGCTGCTTCACGTTCGGCAACATGGAGAATACTGGCGGCGGATGGACGCCATGCATATCATTTGCAACATGTACAGCATTTTCTGTCCACCGACTTAGAACGTTGACACGACTTCTGTGAATGGTTCATCATAGAGTGTAATACGAACAGACGTTTCCCAGAGTCGGTGCTGTGGACTCACCTTCAGTAGACGTGGGACTCACAACCAGAGGAACAGTCACGTATGTGCGCAGGAGAATCATCATGCAGTCAGGGAGCACCATTATCAGCACGAATTTAAATGTAATGTGTGGTTGGGTTTACTGGGTCACAATCTCCTCGGCCCCTATTTTCTACTTGACCGCCTGAACGGCCATAATTACCTTCATTTCCTCCGCAGTGGTTTCGGGGTACTCTTTGAGGATGTAACCGTGTTAAATCTAGTGACATGTGGTTTCAGTTGGATGGCTGCCTAGCACATTTTGCCAGACACACAGGCACCTAGCTTAGCACAAACTATCCTTTACGATGGATAGGTCGGGGATTCATTGTTTCCTGGCCTCCACGTTCTCCAATCCTACACCGTTGGACTTCTTTGCCTAGGACGCTATCAAAGATGTATATGCCACTCCAGTCAATGATGTTCGGGACCTGCAGGAACGCATCAGGCAAGTGTGTGCAAACATAACAGCAGATGAATGCTGGTCTGCGACAATGTCTGATTTACAGAGGTGTCTTGCATTCATCAAGTCTTATTGTAACCTGTATCTGTTGTATCAAAATAAAGAATGTATGTATTCGTGATGTTTATGGGTAATCTTCTGTCACATACCGTGTTTCCATCCTCTTGGGTTGGTTTCATCGCTAATGACTACGTAACGAAGCGTTACCGAGCATACATGTATAGAGTATTATGCTCCTATTTTCCATCAATGTACCCGTATATGAGGTGGCGCCATTTCATTCTGGGACACCCTATATATATATATATATATATATATATATATATATATATATATATATATATATATATATATATATATATATTATATATATATATATATATATATATATATATATATATATATATATATATATATATATATAACTACTTGATCAAGTTCAAATATTATATTTTGAATGTTCATGTATCAGAAGATTTAAAATTAAAATCTATTTTAAGGAATTAGAGGCATCGAATACCTTTGAAAGTCCTGGTATGATTTCATCCACTTTGTATAATAATGTATTGGAAGGAGATACTGACGCAGCTGTGAAACAGTTCAATCATCTTAATGAAAATTATCCAAATTTTAGAATAGACGCCTACAAAGTTGTTGACTTATGCAGTCTTTGTGTTCGAATGGGCAAAACATCAGGTATGTTGAATAATTAAATAATATATTATATATATATATATATATATATATATATATTATATATATATATATATATATATATATATATATATATATATTATATATATATATATATATATATATATATATATATAATAAACACGAGTGTGTAAAGAGAGATTTTATTAGATATTTGTATCAAGAACAATCTGAAGTTATGAGCTCATACTTTCACCCCAATGATATCCACAAATATTCCGGGTACAAGTGGAACAGAAATACCGGAGATTTCTTTCGAAAACTCCATAATTGAATGCTGTATCATCCTATAGAAGGATTACCGGGGGTTACCTTAGGCTATTAAAGTTTAAGAGAGAAGAAATATTGTTAAGAATATTCTTTGAAGGATCAAGAGAAAAAAAGCCTATATGGGGGAAAAGTTAAATGGGATGTTTAAAGAAATTGTAGTTGAGGAATAGATGAAGATATACAGAATGTAAGAGAAAGTGTGGTGGCAGATACTTTAGTAGGAAGAAATTGGCTGGAAGAGGTGGAGAAAATGCGCAATACGTGGAGTGAGGTGAATTAAAAGTTATTTTAGAAAACCTTATGCAAATGAGAAAATGATTGAAGAGATTAGCATTGCAGACGAAGGAGAAATAAGTCTGACATGGAATAGGGTAGAAAAGTGTGTAAATGTGAGCAGTGAAGGATGCAAAAGTTAGAGTGGCGTAGGATTTAGGTGAAATTATTATTGAAAATAGGTAAAAATATATAAAAAGTAGTAAAAACGTAAAGGAACTAAAAAGAAATTGAGTAATATTGAAGATCATATGGAAGAGGTATCTGCGAAGCTAGTAGATACAAATATAAGATGAACAAGTTATTTAAAAGACATTGAATGTAGATGTAAATAATCACAAAAGGGGGGATTAGTGAAAGGGAAAGAAAGGGGGACGGGAAAGGAATTAAGAATATGAAAAAGCATTAAAGGTAAAAGAAAATGGGAAAACACTAAGAAATGATGGAACCCAAAAGAAATCAGAAACGAGGGAGAAATAAAGAGTATGCAAATTTCAAAATACGTACTTCTGTAAGGTAAAAGTTCAAGAAGAATTGAGTAAAACTGATATGTAAAGGATATGAAAATTTTGTAGAAATTATAGATAAATAATTTTAATAGATCATATAATAATGGTAGGTATATGAAAGAGTGTAAGAAAAAAATAGTGAGAGCGCTGATAGAGCCAAATAGTGAGAAATAGCAGGGATGCAAAGGAAGTATAAATTCTCTGATTGCTGGGTAGAAAAATTATGATGCTGAAAGGAAAAAGGAAATTGAAAATGTTTGATGGTAAACTTATCTAATAAGAGTTTTTATTGAGGAAGGATAAAATACTAGAGATTTCTTATAAGATTTTACATCACATCAGGACGGTGGGAGTGTGTATCCCATCATAATGGACCAATGAATGAATGTAGCGACAAATAGAATGCTAAGCAATAGAGTATTGATATCTATGCTTTTGTATGAAAATGAATTCTAGAGTACCACCGTAAAGGTAAGATGGCTGTGGTGGAGAGATCTAGATGAGATTGAGTGAGAAATAAAAGGGCAGGTAGAAAAGAAAACAATTACATAGCCTGATGAGGTTACATTGAAATGGTGCGAAAATAGAAGGATACCTATGAATTTATAAATAGAGTTAAGAGGCTGCATGGGGAAAGGGGAGCCAGGCAAAGAGGGAAAACTAGGAAGAGATGAAAGAAATCAGTGGTTCATTTCTGAAGAGGTAATGAACTCTCGTTATAAAACCGTAATGGAGGAGAAGGTGCTGCAGAATGATAGAGAACAGTGGAGGAAGATGCTAACCTAGCAAACAACATGAACAGTATTTCAGGAAGAGCTTATATATATATATATATATATATTATATATATATATATATATATATATATATATATATATATATATATATATATATATATATATATATATATATATATATATATATATATATATATATATGGCAAATAATACCAGGAAGGATAGAAAAGATCATATATACAAATGACACCGATTTAAGGACGAACAGAAAATTAAATACTAAATTTTAGTTTTTTAATTAGTGCTAAACAATGGCAATCTATGGTTGTACACAAATCCACAAAAATTAGCTCCCTTCTCGTGGTAAGATAGTGAACCACTGCTTCGAGGGGATTTCATTTCAACCTCTCTGTAAATATATATATATATATATATATATATATATATATATATATATATATATATATATATATATATATATATATATATATATATATATATATATATATATATATATATATATATATATATATATATATATACACTTTCAGAATCTATGGATATAATGAGGAAATTCCTTAAAAGTACACCGAAGAGCAGTAGACAATACAGAGGAATCCTTCATAATTGTCATCAACTGCTAACCGAATGTTCGAATGCTGGAGGATATTCTTTTGTGAGACAAATGTGTTCCACTTTACTTTCTGGAGATTTGATTAAACCTTGTACTGTTATATTTGGACCTTTAATCAAGGCTAAGCTTCAAAAGTAAGTCAGGTGTTGTCGTAATTTTTAACTATTAATTCCTTATTAGTGGAAAAGAAAGGATAATATACTTGAAATGAAATATATGATATATAAATATATATATATATATATATATATATATATATATATATATATATATATATATAATATATATATATATATATATATATATATATATATATATATATATATATATATATAATATATATATATATATATATAATATATATATATATATATATATATGCCTGAACAGACATAAAAAAAATTTGTCGTTTGTAGGGGATTTTATGTAGTTAATTAGTTGCAGTTTACGGCAAGGTGTATTATTACGCTAATTTCAATACTCACTATCAAAAACATAGCCAACACTTACAAAATTCCACGATATTTCAACACATACAATATCACATTCTCTCTACATTGTTCCTGCAGAGAACGTCCGCCTATTAGGGATTCGATACCACGCCTACCGGTGGTCAAAAATAATACTTGATTGGCTGTACCGGAGCAGGGTTTCCCTATCCAAAATCCATATAATCTTTGTAACTTATCAACTTGGTCAGAAATAACATATAACTATTTCCCCTGGCTAAGAACCACATTCCTCGAATAGGGCTCTGCCCGTGAGAGATGGTGATAACCGATCCAGTTACGATCCGGTATATCCGGCCGGATATCCAATAAAAATATTCTTAATTATAAGAACAAATTTTCAAATTAGTATAGTATACAATATGTTCTATGTTTTTATACTGTGTTTCAATTTACTTTGTATTTTCAAATCTATTCTATTTAACAACATTGAAACGTCTTTGGCTATTCGTACTGAATAAAAATAAATTTATTAAATTATTTACATAATTACAAAATAATAAATGAAATTTTTTTTCTCTATATATATATATATATATATATATATATATATATATATATATATATATATATATATATATATATATATATATATATATATATATATATATATATATATATATATATATATATATATATATATATCAAATAGCAATGACTTGGTTGGAGCAGTTGAAGAGGCAGAAGAAATCTTTTTCACACACAATATTCTTGCTTATCGTATAGAGCTATTAAAGGAGATATTGGAAAGGTAATATATTAAAATAAATAGATATATTTTACAAAATACCTTAATTAGGGATGGATCAGCGATACGAAAATCTTGACATATATCAAGCCTCTAAATTTTGTTGAAACCAAGTATCAATACCAAATTGAATATTGTTATCATAGTGTGAGGTATTGGTATCAGTGGTTTTTACAGGTACTTAGCGGTATTTGACAGATTTTGAGTATAGATGCTAAAAATTTGTGACTGTCAGGAGCCAATATCGATTCTGGACTCCATCCCTAACTTTTATATTGAATCCTGAATAAAATTTTTTTAATTTTTTGTAGGATTAATTTCATCTTAAAATATAGCTTTATTATCCTGTATCATGTGTGATAAATTGTTGAATGAAAATTTCATAATAGCCTTACTGTTTAAGTTAAAGTTTATTATTTAATTCTGTAATTTGTAAATTCAATCCAGGTATTCATTAATTTCTTTTCCGCAGTTGTTAAATATTGAAATTTGTTAAATAGGGGGTAGGGGATGACTGGAGTTTTATTATTCTATAAATTTATTAATAAATTTAAAAAAAAATTTTTATATAATTTTGTTTATCTATTAGTGACGAAGATGATCAAAAAGTGATGCCGTTAGTTGAAAGGGTGGTTGATCTTATTTCAAAGTCAAGAGGACCTCGCCAAGCCAAGCGAGACCTTTTGTCTGCTTCCCTTCATGTAGGAAATGAAGAATTAGCTAATAAAATATTTAAGGTAAAATGTTTGTAATTTTATTATTATTATTATTATTATAATAAGACAAGTAGACAATAAAAATTATCAATATTAAGGGTTGTTGAAAAATAAACTAAAAATTTCAACCTCGAAATAATGATTTTAATTTTTGTAATTTTGATTTTTAATTTCGCGTTAGAGAGATCTTTTGATTCTCTCTCTCCGACCCTACTATCACACAATCTTCATCTAATATATTTTTTAATTTAAATGAAGATTTTTTTTGTATTCAATATGTTTTTTTTAAAATTTAAATCACAACGGCGTATCTCATAAAGTGAAACGAAGATTTTGCTTAGTGTATATAGTGAAAGACAAAGAAACTCCTGAAATATTTGCTTGTGCGTGTGTTTCCGCGGTAAATTACCTACAATGTACTCTTAAAAGTCTCTACAAATGTACTCTTAAAACAAAGTTATATATATATATATATATATATATATATATATATATATATATATATATATATATATATATATATATATATATATATATATATATATATATATATATATATATATATATATATATATATATATATATATATATATATATATATATATATATATCTTGTTCTCTTTTTATTTTCTCACACCACCACAACTGTTTGTCTTTCTACTCAGCGTCATCCTTCTTCTGTTTAATTGTCTTAACCTCATATTTAACTTCCATCTTGCGCATTTTTACATGTACTTAACTGGGAAAGTTTTGAGTTCCTTTATTAAATTTTCTTCGCTTTTTGTGACCTGAACACTTTTAGCTTATGTATCGGGACGTTTCCGCCTGTAATTCGGATTCAAATATTGAAGTAGTTTTCCCCAAGCTTGTTAGATATCGTTTTTTTCCAACACCTATAAAACATGAGCTATATATATAAAAAAAAAATCATAAAGTTTGTCACCATGGTGTTCATGACACAAGATTACTACAATGTTTAAATTTGGTGCTGGTACTCATCAGGTTTTTGTGTAATATAACAATGGGGCAACCAAAACTTATACAGGGATATATTTTTCAGTTTGGTCTCATAGTTTGTCAGAAATTTTATCGTGATCAATTCCTTCATACTTCATCAGGCTTTAACTGCTGAACGTATGGCTTTTAGAGAGTTTATAGGCCATGATCATGCCATTATGCAATGAAAATGTAATCTTGCCTACTCAAATGCTTTCTTAATTTTCCATCCTTAAAACTTGTTAAAGTCCACCCAAAACTTAAATATGTCAATTTGG
>SEYY01018527.1:85000-87500 GCA_009176605.1 Armadillidium nasatum | reverse complement strand
TTATTATTATTATTATTATATTATTATTATTATGGCTTTCATTGAATTTTTTGCCCTCTTGCGACTATCAATATTGCATTGTCTTTACTTTTATATTGATAGCTCTTTAATACTTTTAAATTATTGCCTAATTGAAGTTGCTTTTAGCTTAAAGCCTTATTACTGTTGCTATTAATAATTTTTATTATTATTATTATTATCATCATTATTATATTATTATATATTAATATTTTCCAAATTATTATATTATTTATTATTATTATTATTATTATTATTATTTATTATTATTATTATTATTATTATTTTTTTTTTTTTTTTTGAATAATTTTTTCTCTTCTTCTTCTTCTTCTCATTATTTTTTATTAATATTGATTTTACTATTTTTGTCATTAGAATTAATATTGTTATTACTATTTTGCTATTATTAATTTTATATTTTATTTTATTTTAGTATTTAATTTTAATAATAAAATTAAAACTTATTAACTACTAAACTTGGGGCTTAATGGAAACATGTGTATCCCCTTAGAAGTCCCTTTTCAGGAACTGTACAGTCACTTCATTACTATTATTATATTATTATTATTATTATTATTATTTTATTATTATTATTATTATTATATTATTATTATTATATTATAATTATTATATTATTATTATTATTATTATTATTATATTATTATTCTTATTATTATTATTATTATTGTTGTTGTTTTGGTTAATAAAGACAATTAATTTTTTATTTTATTATTATTATTATTATTATTATTATTATTAATTATTATTATTTTATTATTATTATTATTATTATTATTATTATTATTTCATTATTATTATTATTATTATTATTATTATATTATCACCATCCTCTTTCTTCCTCTAGTTTCTATTATACCTATAATAATCGATTTCCATATTATAGGTATATCACTTTGAGCGTAACTAACTCTTACATTATATAATATATATATATATATATATATATATATATATATATATATATATATATATATTATATATATAATATATATATATATATATATATATATATATATATATATATATATTATATATATATATATATAGTATTATTGTTGTATAATATTGTTGTTCGTATTATCTATAACTTATTATTGATTACGGCATGGTTTATATACACTTTATTTAATAGCCTTGATAAATAAAACACATGTACAAAGACCTTTCCTCCCACATGCAAAAACACATTTGCTTGAAGCAGTTATATTAAACGATATTATTATTTATCATTATTATTATTATTTATTATTATTATTATTATTATTATTATTATTATTATTATTATTATTATTATTATTATTATTATTATTATTATTATTTATTATTATTATTATTATTATTATTATTATTATTATTATTATTATTTGAAGTAAATATCATCTTCTATTATATTGTTATTATTAGTATTATCGTAGTAAGCATCATAACGTTCTGTTACTTGATCAATATTTCTAGACTTTTGTTACTCTAGAAGTAACCAATCATTTTTAATTTTATATTAAAATTAAATTATATATATATATATATATATATATATATATATATATATATATATATATATATATATATATATATATATATATATATATATATATATATATATATATATATATATATATAATATATATATATATATTAAACATTAGGGCTCAAAGGAAACCACAGTATTTTCCCCCAGCAGCCCCTTTTCAGAGAACTGGACAGTCACTATATTATTATTATTATTATTATTATTATTATTGAATTTAGTAGTATCGGGCCTGCTTTTAAACTTTTAAACTTGTGCCATTTCCTTTGTAAAGTTTTGTGAATTGAATTTAATTATCAATTCTAAAATAATATTTGTGAGGTACTGGATAAACTCGTCTAATATACTGTTTGATTTTTTATGGTGTAATTAGTTGTTAATATATGTGAAGAAACCGAGCTTCACAGATAAGAAAATTACCTTCGCAGGTGAGAAACTTAGCTTCACGGGTAAGAAACTGAGCTTCACATGTAAGAAACTGAGCTTCACAGATATGAAACTGAGCTTCACAGGTAAGAAACTGAGCTTCACAGGTAAGAAACTGAGCTTCATAGGTAAAGAAACTGAACTTCACAGGTATTATGGTTTCATAATAAATATAAATAATTTTGCAATAAAAAAAATTATTAAATCTCACTCTAACTGTAAGGTTTATTCTCCTTCCTTAAAAACTACGCTTACCACTGTCTAACAGTGGCTAAGGGAGATGAATAGGCTGAGAACTAGTGTTAATAAAAACTTACTAATATGTGAATTGTTCCTAGCCCTCAAAGGGTTGGAGAAAAATACATTTACTTCCGCCACTCTGGTTCAATAGTACAGCAATCGGTTTGCATGGTGGAAGACCCTGGCTCGATCCATCTGAAGGAAAATTAATAAGCAATTTCATATATAAAGAATTTCCTTCCATGGTAACATGAACACCAAATCGCG
>SEYY01018527.1:57500-60000 GCA_009176605.1 Armadillidium nasatum | reverse complement strand
TATAAAAGACCCCCCTTAGTGTGGCATTTTATTTGTTTATTTAATTAATTTTTTCTGCACTGTATTATTTCTGATGCTTCTTCAGGAACTTTCTGAACTTCAGGTTTCTTCAGATCTCCCTCCTTCAGAAATACATCAAGATTATGATACTTTTCTTTTAGTTTTCCGTAATGTACTGTGGCTTACATGATGTGTATCTCATAAATTCTTTTTTCATTATAATGTCAAAAGACATGAAGCTTCAAGTTAATCTTACATTTAAAAAAAAAAAAAAAAAAAAAAAAAAAAAAAAATCAGTTTTCTGTTTAAGAAAAATATGAATTCTATTTGAAGAAATTTGAAGAAAAAAATCTAAATTAATAATTTTTTGACATTTTCCTGCCAACCTAACCTAATCTAATTTAGCCTAACCTAACCTAACCTTACCTAACATAACCTAACCTAACTTATGCTATATATACAATCACAAAAATAAAAGTTAATTTGTGGTCCTTACTATGGGATTACTTGGCTTCAATCTTTATGCTTTGATATGAATAAGCTTTGAATAAATAAATAATTAAAGTATTCAACATAACTGACCTGAATAATAGTGACTTTCATAACGAACACACAAGGAACGT
Source organism: Armadillidium nasatum (assembly GCA_009176605.1). NCBI lineage: Eukaryota > Metazoa > Arthropoda > Malacostraca > Isopoda > Armadillidiidae > Armadillidium > Armadillidium nasatum. Next base: position 59,377 of record SEYY01018527.1, on the reverse strand, counting down.
CTAAAATGTGTCTTATGTAAATTATACATAAGGGACATTTTTGAATTTATTTTATTCTGATTTTCAGAATTATCTATAATACCGTTTAAATGCAAATTCTGTTATCTCTTTGCCCTTTAACAAAAATAACTGAGTATCTCTATCTTACTTATATACCATATACTCGTATTTATCACTAATTTGCCTATATTCAGTATATATATATATATATATATATATATATATATATATATATATATATATATATATATATATATATATATATATATATATATATATATATATATATATATATATATTCCATGGTCATGTCAGGGTCATGCTAAGGCCTACCAGGGCAGTACCATGGTCATATCAGGGTCATGCTAAGGTCTACCAGGGCAGTACCAGGGTCGCACCATGGTCATGTCAGGGTCATGCTAAGGCCTACCATGGCAGTACTGTATAATTGTACCATGGGAATGTCTGGGTCGTGTTAAGGCCGTGCCAAGGTTTATAATTATTTTCGAATTCAATAACTTTATCAATATACAAAAGCCATTTCGATCTTATTTACTTTGTAGTCTACAACTTTTCCTACAATTTTTTTTTATCATAATTTAGATTACGGAAGAGAAAGATGGTATACCTATGTTCTGCCATTGATAAAACACATTATATATATATATATATATATATATATATATATATATATATATATATATATATATATATATATATATATATATATATATATATATAAGTTACTATAGAATACGATCTTAAAATTTGAAGATACATATGCCCCTGACCCGTGAGTGGTGGTTTATATATAGTTTATTTCATCTTTGTAGATCGTATACTATAGTGGCACCTATATATATATATATATATATATATATATATATATATATATATATATATATATATATATATATATATATATATATATATATATATATATATATATATATATATATATATATATATATATATATATATAAACACGCGATACTATAATTAGCCTTTTTATGCAGCTTATGAAATAATTTTATAAACCTCACAAGTTCATATAATTTAAGAGTCTTTTTTTTCTCCCTTCTCTTTTTTCACTCTAGAGTTTCTGGTTTCTGTAAGGTTGTCATAGCTTGCGAGGGACTGCTAACGTAATAGGATCAGTTGGTAATCCTGCGGGAACAAAAGGGGAAGTTGGAAATATATGTTGGTAGCCCTGTGGCTAATTTGAATTTCAAATGAGATGAGCTACGACGAATATAGATACATAGGCTCATGCAGACAACACACAAGCTTAGAAACGTACACGTTCTCTCTCTCTCTCTCTCTCTCTCTCTCTCTCTCTCTCTCTCTCTCTCTCTCTCTCTCTCTCTCTCTCTCTCTCTCTCTCTCATACAACATAAACACAAGCACACATTCAGTGTCTCTTATACAAAACAGTTAAACACTTGACATTAAACGCTTTCAAACACAAACTTATGTTAGAAGAGTGAAAAATCGTCAACATTTTTTTTTTTTTTTTTTAATAAATATTTTGTTGTTTAAGTAGCGTTAAATTAGATCTATTTTCTTTATATGATTAACAGATGACAATTTTATATCTTACTTTATATATATATATATATATATATATATATATATATATATATATATATATATATATATATATATATATATATATATATATATATATATATATATATATATATATATATATATATATATATATATATATATATATATATATATATATATATATATATATATATATGCGAATGAAATTAAATCATAAGTTTAACAATCAATATACAAATTTAAAATTAATAGAACAAACCTTCAAACTCTTTTTCTACCTTCTTAAATTTATAAGAAGAGACAAACAA
>SEYY01018527.1:40000-52500 GCA_009176605.1 Armadillidium nasatum | reverse complement strand
GTGAGAGAAGAACAATTGTTGAGACGAAACTCCATAGACTCCACCATTCGGTTTATAAGGAACCACACCAAATGTTTGATGTATTATCCATGCAGGATAGGAAACTCGTCTATGCTCAAATTAAGCTATTAGAGTGTGACGAAGAAGTTTCAGAAGGCGCTTTAAAACCTTCAATTGTTTATAAACATATTCAGTGAGTTACACTATACATTCCTTCCGAAAAGGACTGCTGCATGGTAATATAGACTCTATCCCAAAAGGACTAATGCATGGGAGTATAGATTCTTTATCAAAAGGACTAATGTATGGGAGTATAGATTCTTTATCAAAAGGACTGCTATATGGGAATATAGATTCCTTACCAAAAGGACTACCTCATAGGAATATAGATTCTTTACCAAAAGGACTACTGCATGGGAATATATATAGATTCCTTACCAAAAGAGCTGCTGCATAGGAATATAGATTTCTTCCCATAAAGACTATTGCATGGAAATATAAATTCTATTCCAAAAAGATTAATGCATAGTAATATAGATTCCTTCCCAAAATGACCACCACATGAGAAAAGAAACACAGATAATATTAAATGCAGATCAATGCTTGAGTTGTATGTTATAGAAGAGGATTTTATAAAGTGTAGGGAAGATTGGTCAAGTAGGCAGCTTCTGGAATAGCGTATCTTCTCTCCTATATATAGATAAGCAAAAATCAAATGTCATTTGTTAAGGAGCCACATAACACACGCACACATATCTTGCATCAGATTTTACTGTTGAATAGACTGCTTTCAATATCAAAGAATAATGTATTGAAGATTTATCTGTAAATAACTCTTGAAGTGACAAATAAGTTATCAACAAACTGTAGGAAGATGGTAGGCGACAGGACAGAACCTTAAAGACAACACTTCAAAAAATATTTTAGATGAATGGCGGTGATCTACATCAGCCCGTATAGAGAGAGATGAAGGGAAAGCAGAGGTAAGGTCACAGACACATGCAGAGTGAACAATATATACCGAAAGAACGAAGCAAGAATATCAAAACTATGGGGGAAGATGTTAACCAATGCAGTAGACATATTCTGTACCATTACAAAGAATTCACAAGATACAGAAATAAAGACGACCAGGGGAGATAGAGAAATAGAGAAAGAAAAGACCTTCATTCAAATCTTTCTTTGGAGTAATACTCGTATACTGGCGATCTGTGAAACGATGAGAAATATTATTTACTGTTAAGGACAGTTTCCAAAACCTTTGAAAGAACAAAGGATGGATCAATGGAATAATAGTTGGAGGGTTAAGAGTAGTTTCTCTCTCTCACTCTCCCTCTCTATTTTCTTTCTCTATTTAAAGAACTCATTCTTAAAAGAGCAAACAATTGATGAACAAAGACCAAACAATTTATAAAGCATGGGTGAAAAGCTCACATACAAGAGTTTTAACTATACAGAAAGAATATATCTATGATCATACCTTAAAATTATACTGAAAAGTATATATATATATATATATATATATATATATATATATATATATATATATATATATATATATATATATATATATATATATATATATATATATATATATATATATATATATATATATATATATATATATATATATATATATATATATATATATATATATATATATATATATATATATATATATATATATATATATATATATATATATATATATATATATATATATATATATAATATATATATATATATATATATATATATATATATATATATATATATATATATATATATATATATATATATATATATATATATATATATATATATATATATATATATATATATATATATATATATATATATATATATATATATATATATATATATATATATATATATATATATATATATATATCAGGTAAGCCTCTGCCTGAATGTAATTAAGTGTAAAATATAGAAGAAAGGAATCTGTTTACCTTAGAGACAAAAATGCCCATCCTTATGCTCAACTAAAGTTCTCTCTTAAAATGCCTCATTAAAAGTACCCGAAATGCCCATAACAAGAAAACACCCCACAGTAATTCGTTTTCTATCATTCTTTCAATTGAAGGATTTATAGATGCGCGCGTGTGTGTGTGTGTGTGTGTGTGTGTGTGTGTGTGTGTGTGTGTGTGTGTGTGTGTGTGTGTGTGTGTGTGTGTGTGTGTGTGTGTGTGTGTGTGTGTGGTAATGCTCAAATAGAGTGTGTAATTAGTGACTCATTATTTCAGATTTATTTTCTTATGTTGTCGTTATTATTATTATTATTATTATTATTATTATTATTATTATTATTATTATTATTATTATTGTTATTATTGTATTATTAGTAATAGCATTCTTAATAATAGCAGAGTAGAAATATTAGAAGCCGAAGTAGCTGTAATGCTAAGACTACCGTATTTAAGCATTATTATTATTATTATTATTATTATTATTATTATTATTATTATATATACCAGTTATTATTATTATTATTATTATTATTATTATTATTATTATTATTATTATTATTATTATTATTATTATTATTATTATATATTATTATTATTATTATTATTATTATTATTATTAATATTATTATTATTATTATTATTATTATTATTATTATTATTATTATTATATTATATTAATATTATTATTATTATTTATTATTATTTTATTATTTTTATTATTATATATTATATTATTTATATATATATATATATATATATATATATATATATATATATATATATATATATATATATATATATATATATATATATATATATATATATATATATATATATTATATATATATATATATATATATATAAACCTTATGAAATTTAACTCTTTAAAAACTCAACTTCTTCACATCTCCCTCTCCAAAACATCTTCCAACTTTCCTATCTTCTTCGATGCCTCTCCAGTCTCACCTGTAAATGACATTAACATTTTTGGTCTTGACATAAACACTCTCATCACATATCACAATGGTTGCTAAGGGAGCCTCTCAGAAGCTGGGAATACTATTCAGGTTGCGAGAATTTTTCTTTTCTGATCAGTTACTCCAATTATATAAGGGTCTTATTCGCCCTTGTATAAAGTACTGATCTCACATTTGGGAGGGCTCCAATTCCTCTTCTCTTCTGGATAGGGTTGAATCTAAGGCTAAAAGATTAATTAACTGTCCTCTACTTTCAAACACTAAATACCCTCTGTCTCTGCGACGTTACGTTGGGGCACTATCTCTTTTCTTCAGGTACTACAATGGCAGGTGCTAGGGGGAAATGGCCTCTCGCATTTCACCACCATTGCGTCGCCCTCGTTGCACGAATTTTGTGTGGATGCTGGAAACCCCAGACATGCCCGTTGTGGTGCCTCCTTCTTTCCAGCCACCTCTGTTCTGTGGAACTCCCTACCATCTTCTATTTTTCCTCCTGCATTTAATCTTCTTATCTTCAAGGCTTCCGTCTGCACCCACCTGAGAGGTGTGCGTTAGGTTCGGGGATGGGTGGGTTCTCTTCTTCCTTTCTCTTTTATAAGCCCCCTCCTTCAAAAGGGCTCTGCCCGTGAGTGGTGGTGATCTGTAAAAAAAAAAAAAAAAAAAAAAAAAAAAAAAAAATGCCAGAGAGAATCACCTTGGTATTGCGTTCTGCACTCTCCGGGGAGCCCCTCCCACTGAAGCAACAATCATTCCACGGGAAATCAAAGTCGCAAGTCCGATCAGCTTGCGGCACCGAAATGCCACAAACTTTTCCTCGCACTAGGAGGAGGTCTTTCTTTCGGAAGACTTGAAAAAATGGAAGAGGATACAGAGATAAGAAGGTGATCGGAGGAACCCAGGGGTGGATAGAGTTTGACAGTATAAGGAGAAGGATAAGAAGTTTGGAAAAGGTCTAGACTGTTGGGTTCTTCTCCAAGACGGTCTTTTTGGATTTCGAAATGGAAGATATGTTCACCGGTTGCATCATGAGAACTAAAAGAAAGCCATTGTCGGTGGTGAATATTGAAATCACCTAATATGATGATTTCCAAGAATAGGGAAGAGAGAATGTGCTCTATTTTGGAGTTTAAATAGTCGAAGAATATAGTATAGTCAGTAGAATTAGGAGACAAATAAACAAAACAAAAGAATTTAGTCGTAGATTGGCAAGAGAGCTTAAGCAACAAGGTTGAAAATTCGGAAGACGCATAAATAAACAACACCATTGCTCACATATGCGTAACAAACACCTTTGACTTAAAATTGAGGATAGAAACAGTAGGAGGAAACAGAGTAGGGTTTGCTGTCAGAGCACTCAGACACCTGAGTTTCAGTTAAGAACAAGAGATGAGGTTTAGAAGAAGAGAGGTGGTGTTCGACAAAGTGGAAATTAGAAAAGAGACCGCGAATGTTGGAGAAATTAATGAAAAAAATAGACCGTGCTTTAGGACAAGCCGGCTGAGGAGTATTGGTAGCGCCAGCCCCATTACCGGAGGCCACCAACTCCCAAGTGGTGATGGGGGAAGGGGTGAAGGAGGGGCTATTTTTGGATATCTCTGTATATATATATATATATATATATAATATATATATATATATATATATATATATATATATATATATATATATATATATATATATATATATATATATATATATATATATATATATATATATATATATATATATATATATATATTATGAAAAGAATAGCCAGGAATGAATGTAGCATAATCAGTTCAATTATATTTAATTAGATGAATATTATATTAAATTAATAGTTACAAAAAGCTTTATTATCAACGTTTCGGCTTCTTTTTATTTTTAAATTTATTATCTGAAGCCATCATCAGGACAACTGTAAAAGAACAGAGTACAAACATTAAATAGACTAAAAATCCAGAATAAAAACAAATGTATATAAAAATAAACAATACAGCTTGACTAGAAATAATAAATATGACACAATAACTATATGAATCGACACGGATCAGTACTTAAACTTAATGATTAAAAAAACTGGAAACAAAGCAGTAAATAATTAAAATGGTTGGTTGTAAAAGAAGAAAAAAAAAAAAAAAAAGTATGTGATGCGTGCGCATCTACATGCTCATAAATAAAGCATGCACAAAATAAATAAATGAATAAATAAATAAATAAGTAAATAAATAGATATAAGATGATATGTAATAAATAAATAAATAATAAATTAGTTAATAAATAAATAAATAACTAAGTTAGGTAAAAAAAAAAAAAAAAAAAAAAAAAAAAAAAAAAAAAAAAAAAAAAAAAAGAAAAAAAATATGAACAGATAATAGTGTGTTAAACAGTATGGAAGCAAGCTCCTTTGGTATTCTGATGACTGAGAAGCATCACGGTGTAATTGTTTAAAAGAAATGTTGAAGTGAAGGATTCTTCTATGATTTAAACTAGAGCAAGCAAGAGAGGGCATGATTGAATATTGGGGTGAGTCAATTTTGTATAATATGGAGAGGGCATGTTGTAAGATTATTGTTAAGATCTGGTTTATGTTTATGGATGTAAAGTGATTCAAGGATGCGGAGAGATATTGGGTCTGGATGTGTGTCAAGAATGGTGAAATGTTTAGGGAGAGGAAAAGTATGACAAGAGATAGTGTGAGTACGTATATTTGAGAAAGAAGGAGAGGAAAGAGGGAGAGTTGTGCGAAAAGAAATAGCTTGGTGCTCGCATATGCGAGTTCTGAGTAACCTAGTAGTAGAGCCTAATATAGCCTTTATTACATAAAGGACAGGTGAATTTATATACTACTGAGGATAGGAAAAGAGCTGGAAGAGAAGGCTTGTAGCGGAAAAAAGAGGATATTTTAAAAGGAGTATTAAATGTAAAATGAAAGTGCGAGTAAAATGGTGGGAGAGAGATTTACGTAGAGTGCGTGTCATGTACATAGTGGAGAAATTGAGAATCAGAAAACTGAGGTACATGGTTTTTTTTGGGTGCTATTGACGTAGGGACAGAAACTATGGTATCTATTATTGAGGAACTGAAAAATATATTGAGTGACTAGGTTAGGTGGATAGTTGTGTCTGGTGAATAAATTTTTGAGGAATTCAAATTCCTCATGTAGATTAGGGTATGAAGAAGAAATGCCAAAAGCTCTATGTAAAAAGGCCAAAATGGTGTTGGTTTTACAACCAACCATTTTAATTATTTACTGCTTTGTTTCCAGTTTTTTTAATCATTAAGTTTAAGTACTGATCCATGTCGATTCATATAGTTATTGTGTCATATTTATTATTTCTAGTCAAGCTGTATTGTTTATTTTTATATACATTTGTTTTTATTCTGGATTTTTAGTCTATTTAATGTTTGTACTCTGTTCTTTTACAGTTGTCCTGATGATGGCTTCAGATAATAAATTTAAAAATAAAAAGAAGCCGAAACGTTGATAATAAAGCTTTTTGGAACTATTAATTTAATATAATATTCATCAAATTAAATATAATTGAACTGATTATGCTACATTCATTCCTGGCTATTCTTTTCTATATATATATATATATATATATATATATATATATATATATATATATATATATATATATATATATATATATATATATATATATATATATATATATATATATATATATATATATATATATATATATATATATATATATAAATGTTTGTTTTGATTTCCGTGTTCCACTGAAATCGAATCAATACACAGTCCAACTTTTTATTTCAAGTGTAGTATTAAACTGAAGGTCATCCTGAGGTCAAAGGTTAATAATGTTAACGGAGCATTTGGGTCATAATTGAATATCTAGGCTCCTCATAATGCAGATACTGTTATCATTACTACAACAATAACTATTAATATTACTCCTCTTATTACTATTAACACTCTTAATAATCCAACTACTCTTACTAGTGCTTCGATTTCAACATATTTTCTTCGACATTTTATTGAAGAGCTTAAAAATAAATAACAATAATAATATCTTAATAAAATATTATTATTATTATTATTATTATTATTATTATTATTATTATTATTACAAATAGAAATATAACTACTACTTCTGCTACTTGAATTACTATTATTTTTATTATTACTACTACCACTACTATTTATATTGTCACTACTATTACTATTACTACTACTATTCATACTACTACCACTACCGCTACTACTACAACTACCACTACCACTACAACTACTACTACTACTACAATAATAATAATAATAATAATAATAATAATAATAATGATAAAATAACAGAACGAAGAGAAATGAAACTCAAAACTCGATCAAGAAGGGCTTTGCCTGCGTATCAAATGACCCTTTTCCTCGGGATAGTAAAAAAAAATCTTTTAGTGCCCAAGAGTTCAATAAAGTGTAATAGAGGTCAAAGGTCAAATAGATTTGGTCATCAGAAGCTCTTCAAATATAACGTTTGCTATTAAGTTACACGATATAGCATACACATACCCACCTGCACAGTTACACACATCCATGCACCGGTGCACATACCCATGTGTGGGTATATATATATATATATATATATATATATATATATATATATATATATATATATATATATATATATATATATATATATATATATATATATATATATATATATATATATATATATATATATATATGAATCGTCTTTCATGAGCTTTCTCATTGTGATTTTCTTTTGAACTGTCGTGGTTAAGAGGTAATACTTTGATTTACCATATTAGAAGTCGGGTTAAGAATCCCAATTCATCAGACTTGAAAGTTTTACATGAAATTTGCGGTTTAAATATATATATATATATATATATATATATATATATATATATATATATATATATATATATATATATATATATATATATATATATATATATATATATATATATATATATATATATATATATATATATATATATCACTGCAAAAATTGTCCTAACGAAACGTTGGAACAAGTGGCAAAAATGTCACATTAAAATTTTCAGTATAGAAAAGACATGTTAATCATAAGAATGTCGCTTCACCGATTTATTTCCTAATAAGGAAATAACTGAAAATTTTTGTTGTGACATAAATGCCACTTGTCCCAACGATTCGTTAGGACAATTTTTTCAGATATATATATATATATATATATATATATATATATATATATATATATATATATATATATATATATATATATATATATATATATATATATATATATATATATATATATATATATATATATATATATATATATATATATATATATATATATATATATATATATATATATATATATATATATATATATATATTGGGGCATGTATTTCTTGGGTGACAAGGAAAGCGGTGCCTACGTATAAACAGAGGGTAACTTATAATTCGCATAAGAGGCAATCTATGAACTTATTAGGAGTCTTGAACACATACTTCAGTCACTTAATTTTAATCTAAAGTTAAACATGACAAAAATGGAAGTGAAATAAATTAATTTTTTGTTTCAGTAAAAGAAACTGACGTCTATTTCCGTCTCTGAAACCATTCTATTTATTACATTTTAAAGAAAGACTGCATTGTCTCTGCAAATTACTGAATTTAAAAGATCTTGTTGCACCGACTTTTAAGAATTTAGAAACCATTTTGAACAATTATTTTTCAGAATTTTATATATTGTTTCAGGTTTAGCTTAGGCGTCGCCTTTTTAACATATATATATATATATATATATATATATATATATATATATATATATATATATATATATATATAATATATATATATATATATATATATATATATATATATATATATATATATATATATATATATATATGAGCTAAGAATAGACTAAGCTCTAAGTAGAACTCTTTAATGAGACTGGAAAGAAACAGTTTTAGTTGACTTAAATTGGTTTAGGATTTCATTCCTATTATTTGTTCTTCGTCTTCAGAAAATTTGTTTAGTGGAAGTGGCTCAAACGTTTGAATTTGTAATGGCCTTTTTCCAAGCTTCTGTTTATTAACTCTCCAACTACAAAATGGGATTCTTTTCTATTATGGGAAAATTTAACTCAAGATCTTTCGTAGTGTGCTATATATATATATATATATATATATATATATATATATAATATATATATATATATATATATATATATATATATATATATATATAATATATATATATATATATATAATATATATATATATATATATATATATATATATATATATATATATATATATATATATATATATATATATATATATATATATATATATATATATATATATATATATATATATATATATATATATATATATATTATATATATATATATAATATATATATATATATATATATATATATATATATATATATATATATATATATATATATATATATATATATATATATATATATATATATATATATATATATATATATATATATATATATATATATCAATGACAAAATTGTAACCTGGTATTATTGAAACATTCCTTTTAATGTTTTGTTTCGCAGCAAAAATAATTTGTCCAATTTTTTTAAACATTTGGATATTCGTTTCTAACTTTCAAAAACATTTTAACGCATACATTATATATATATATATATATATATATATATATATATATATATATATATATATATATATATATATATATATATATATATATATATATATATATATATATATATATATATATCAGGGAGTAATTATTTTTTTTGGCTTGAGAAACTTCTCTGAGGTGATTCTCTCTGGCATGGAGGATCAAGTCCCATTCTCTATCCTTTTAGCTAAAACTTATCATAAAATGTTGTTTAAATTGTTTAAAAATAAATAAATTTGTTTGCTCTCGTGCTGTTCGCCGCAAGGAAACTGCTTTCAGGAATTATAGTTTTTTAAAAACTCCAGAAATCTCCAATTGGTGAGAAATCTATACGATGTAATACTAAGATTTCTTTTCTCTACAGAAAGTGTAATGATCTTTCTGGGTCCTCTTCCTCCCGCACTTTCTGGAACTTTGCACAAAAAAGTGTACACTTCGTCTTTTGCTCTTCCTCTTTTTCATCACTAGTTTCTTCCAACTACTACACAGTTCTCTTATCAACTACTAAACTCTTCACTCTCATACTTTTGCTTCTAATTCAATTTTAGACAGCTTTGGAGCTATTCAAACTTATTTACGCCTCATACTGTAATTTATTCTAAACATATTGTTTATTCCCTCTTGGAGTAACTTTAAGGAGTGGCATAGTACTGATAGTATCATAAATGTTGTTCTTATTTCGTCTAAGGTTATAAATTTCAATTTTTCCTTCTTGCATGAATCTTGCGCTCATTCAGTCTGTGCAGAAGAAGTGGAACTCCTTTCAACCATCTATTTATCATCATATTGATCGAAGATTTATTATTCCCCAAATTTTCGAATCTTTCCTTAAAAGATTTCGAAACAACTTAAATCTTCTAAAATCTTATCTTCGATCTATTGTAGAACTTTCCCGAAGAATGATCTACTGGTGGTCTTCTTTCTCATCTCACTGACTCTCGGCCCTCTGCTCTTCGGCGTTTCGGTATATCTTTCCCTGTAGCGCTGAACATGTTGAAAACGTCTTATAGAATCAGGCACAAAGCTTTGATTTCTAAACTTCCCCTTTTGGTATCTATCCTTCTCTTGGTGGCCATTCTTTTCATTCTATAACAGTTGTAGACTGAAACCCTAAATCCTTTAGATCTATTAATAGTTGTTTTCCTCAGGGTTATGTCCTGTCCCTAACCCTTTTTCTACTGTTTCTTATATTTTCTAACTTCATAACTAATCAACTCCTATGCCAGTTACTCCACTCATTTTGAAAGACACTCCATCCAGTAGCAAATATTTCCGCTAGGAGGGTGGGAGTAGAGCAACTAATCTTTGATCTTTTTTGAATTTCCTATTGCAGCATGAATAACATTAGTTTTCAAAGTCTCAAACACTAAGATCCTGCATCTATCAACCCGGCATAATATTTCATTCAACTATAACATCTTCGAAAATAAACAAGTAAAACTTTCTATCTTTTATATTCTTGGTGTTTCTTTTTATCGAAATATTATAAGGGTCACATTGTTCCTCTAATTAAAAAGCTTCACAGAGGTTGATTGTTCTGATGTGTCTTCAAATTTTTTTTACACCATCCCAGTTACTCTCTCATTACAGAGGTGTCGTTCAATTCTATATGGATTATGTCTTATACATCTGAGAAAGTTCTACTCAATAACTCTCCTTGTCTCCTTGAAAAGATGTCTTGTGCTTCTCATTTTTTAAAATTCTTTATCACTCACTATCTCAAATCCCTTTCTGCCAATCGAATCATTGGACACTCTTTTTATATCTATCGCTATTAGGATGAACTCTGCTCTTTTGAACTTTCCAATAGTATATCTATTCTATTAGAAAGAAAAGTTGAACACGACTATGCTAACACTCTCCTCATTTCTCTATCCATGTTTCAGACGGTAAACTCAATATTACAAGTATTCAACAACTAAATTCTGAAACATACTCCATTTAAGTATTTTTTTTTTTTAAACTTCATTTGACTTTCAGATTTTCCAAAGCCATGCGCAGAGACATGTCGGCCTTTAATTTTGCTTTGTCTTTTGGATTCTCCCCAGTTTTTCTGAAATTTAGTAGGCTTCTTCTGGCTTTTTTCCCTCCAGAGGAGCTTATATATATAGATATAGTATATATATATATATATATATATATATATATATATATATATATATATATATATATATATATATATATATATATATATATATATATATATATATATATATATATATATATATATATATATATATATATATATATATATATATATATATATATATATATATATATATATATATATATATATATATATATGTGTGTGTGTGTGTGTGTGTGTGTGTGTGTTGTTTTCTGAATATTTTTTTGTTTGCAGTGATAATAGAGATAGTATTTTTATAATCAACAAAAGTTTTTTATCTATTCAATAATTAATTATTACTATTAATATTTTTATTGTTCCTATTATTAGTAACTTCATTATTATTATTATTATTATTATTATTATTATTATTATTATTATTATTATTATTATTATTATTATTATTATTATTATTATTATTATTATTATTATTATTATTATTATTATTATTATTATATTATTATTATATATTATTATTATTATTATTATTATTATTATTATTATTATTTATTATTATTATTATTATTATTATTATTATTATTATTATTATTAGCAATCTAATTTTGAATATAATTTTAAGTCATGAGAATTATCAGAGTTTTTGTGCTTGATTTCCTTGAATGTTTATAAAGACTCTTAAGCCGGAGCTACATCCGGATGCCAAGAGCAAGGCTCATGAAAGAGCAGGATTTTGAGTCGATCCGTAATCAGAAAAATAAAAAAAAAATGTATTAAATAAAGAGTATCCGAGCC
>SEYY01018527.1:17500-20000 GCA_009176605.1 Armadillidium nasatum | reverse complement strand
TATATATATATATATATATATATATATATATATATATATATATATATATATATATATATATATATATATATATATATATATATATATTATATATATATTATATATATATATATATATATATATATATATATATATATATTATATATATATATATATATATATATATATATATATATATATATATATATATATTGTATATATATATATTTCTGGTTCTTCTTCACATCCTTTCTGGCAAAATGTCAACTCTAACTTTGCTTCTTACTCTTTCCCTCCTTTAATATCTTCCGACGGCAAAACTGCTGTTTTACCTTCTTTTTCCTGCTAATTCAACTTTAGACGATTCCGGAGCTATTCCTCCTCATTCAACCCCCTCAAACTCATTATGCCTAAAATTAGAATTTCTTCTAAAGATGTCATTTCTGCTCTCTCTGAACTTAATACTAAGAAGGCGTACGGTCCCGATGGTATTCCCTCCTGTGGTTCTCAAAACTTCTCTCTAAAGTTTTCGAATCTATCCTTAACAGGAAGATTTGGAAACATCTCAATTCTTCTAATTCTTATCTCAGATCGCCAGTAGTATGGCTTTCGTAAGAAACGCTCTACTGGTGATCTTCTTTCCCTTCTCTCTGACTCTTGGTCCTCCCCTCTTCGGCATTTCGGTGAATCTTTTGCTGTCGCCCTGGACATATCGAAAACCTTAGATAGAGTCTGGAACAAAGCTTTGATTTCTAAACTTCCCTCTTTCGGTATCTGTCCTTCTCTCTGTGATCTCTCTAATTTCCTTTCCTGTCGTTCTATAGCAGCTGTTGTAGACGGCCACCGTTCTTCCTTTAAATGTATTAATAGTGGTGTTCCTCAGGGTTTTGTCCTATCCCCAACAATTTTTCTGCTTTTCATTAATGACCTTCTTTCTATTACCTTATCTCCTATCCAGTCCTATGCTGATTCCACACTTCATTACTCCTTCCAGTTTGTAAAACGTCCCACCAAACAGCAGTTGATGGACCCGAGAAGGGTAGCATTGGAGCAACTAACCTCTGATCTTTCACGTATTTCAAATTGGGGCAGAGAAAACATTGTCGTTTTCAATGCCTCAAAAACTCAATTCCTCCATCTCTCTACTCGACACAATCTTCCACACAACTACGATATCTTCTTCGAAAACCCACAACTCAAACCTTCTTCTGTTCTTAATATTCTTGGCGTATCCTTTTCTCGTGCTCTTTCTTGGAAAGATCACATTACTTCTCTTTCTAAACAAACTTCTAAGAGGTTGGGTGTTCTGAGGCGCCTTCAGAATTACTTCACGCCACCCCAGTTGCTTGATCTGTATAGGGGTGTTGTTCGCCCTTGTATGGAGTATGCGTCACACATCTGGGGTGGTTCCACTCATACAGGTCTCCTTGAGAAGGTGGAGTCTAGGGCTTTTCGTCTCATCAACTCTCCTACTCTTACTAACTCTCTTCAATCTCTTTCTTCCCGTCGAACTGTTGCGTCACCTTCTCTTTACTATTGTTATTACAACGGACACTGCTCTTCTGGACTCTCTCGTCGCATGCCTCCTCCATTGAGAAGAGCTCGTGCGACATGCCTTTCTACGTAGTCTCATCCTTTCTCTGTCCAACTCTCAGACCCCAGACTTAACTGCTATGCTCAATCTTACATATACTCTACTGGTAAATTCTGGAACACACTCCCTATATCTGGTTTCCCAACTTCCTTTGACTTGCATACTTTCAAACGTCGTGTATCTGGACATGTTGGCCTTCTTCGATCAGGATTAGATTTTTCCAACTCAGGTGGAATTTGGTATTCCTCTGGCCTTTGCCCACCGGAGGAGATATATATATATATATATATATATATATATATATATATATATATATATATATATATATATATATATATATATATATATATATATATATATATATATATATATATATATATATATATATATATATATATATATATATATATATATATATATATATATATATATATAACTGCAAAAATTGTCCTAACGAATCGTTGGGACAAAAGTGGAAAAAATGTCACAGTAAAATTTTCAATACAGAAAAAGACATGTTAAACATAAGTAAGTCGCTTCACCGATTTATTTTATAATAAGAAAATAACTGAAAAAATTTATCGTAACATTTTTGACACTTGTCCCAACGATTCGTTAGGACAAATTTTTGCAGATATATATATATATATATATATATATATATATATATATATATATATATATATATATATATATATATATATATATATATATATATATATATATATATATATATATATATATATATATATATATATATATATATATATATATATATATATATATATATATATCCGTAATCCAATACGGAAATATGATGTTATTTTCTCAAACAGAAAAATTATTTAAAAAAAACAGGATTTTGAGAGAAGTGTCTGTCAATAACCCCAACATATGAAGAAACTTTTGTGAAAAGTTATCATACTA
>SEYY01018527.1:5000-10000 GCA_009176605.1 Armadillidium nasatum | reverse complement strand
ATAAAATTGTTTAAAATCTACAAAAGATACAATATATATATATATATATATATATATATATATATATATATATATATATATATATATATATATATATATATATATATATATATATATATATATATATATATATATATATATATATATATATCTATATATATATATATATATATATATATATATATATATATATATATATATATATATATATATATATATATATATATATATATATATATATATATATATATATATATATATATATATATATATATATATATATATATATATATATATATATATATATATATATATATATATATATATATATATAATAATATAATTTAAGTTTTTTAAAATGGATAAACATTTGACAAGCAACGTTCAAATAATAATTAATATAATAATAATAATAAAAATAATAATAATAATAATAATAATAATAATAATAATAATAATAATAATAATAATAATAATTAATAACAATAATAATAATAATAATAATAATAATAATAATAATAATAATAATAATAATAATAATAATAATAATAAATAATAATAATAATAATAATAATAATAATAATAATAATAATAATAATAATAATAATAATAATAATAAAATTAATATTAGTAATAACAGTTTAAATTTTTATTATTATTATTATTATTATTATTATTATTATTATTTATTATTATTATGAGTAGTAGTAGTAGTAGTAGTAGTAGTAAAAGTAATTTTAGTAGTAGCAGGAAAAGTAATGGCATTGATATTCCTAATAATAATAATAATAATAATAATAATAATAATAATAATAATAATAATAATAATAATAATAATAATAATAATCATAAATTTTATAAACTTCCTAAACTCATTCATTTTCCACTTTTTTTTGTGGCCACATATATATTTATATCTATGAGAAAAGTGAAGTGAAACGAGATTTTTATCTAGGCACTCATTTGACACTGTGCCAAAAAGGCCTCCCACTTTAATATTAATTTTTAAATATAGAATTTGTGGCCCTTTGTAATAAAGTCGAATTTAGGTTTATAAAATGAATTTAAAATAATATTTAAAGGTAATATATTAATTAGATTTATGTTGCGACACATGCAAATTATTCAGAAGAACAAAACTTTGGATTTATAAACCTAGAAAATTAATGATAATTGCAGTTAATTTCTTTCAGATTAACACAAAATAAATAATTAAAAAATACCGATTTTTTTTTTCGTTTTATTATAGTTTGCCTTAAAATTTTGAAAACAATTTTCGTTTTCTTTTATTTTACGTTTTCTTTTTTTAAAATTTACGTTTTTATTTATTTATTTCTTATTTTCTTTTTGGGATGTTTTCTATCATTTTAAAACTTTTGAAGAAAAGTTGATTTTAATCTTATCAAGTTAACGTCAATTCTTATCTCTTTATCTCCTTTCTAAGCAATTAGGCCCAATAAAGAAGTTAAAATGGCGTCATTTAGAGACTTTTTTTTTGAAAGTTTCTCCCACAATAAATTGGCTTTAAAAAAAATAAAATATATCGACTTTCAGAGTGTAACTTATGGAGATATATTTTTTTTCTCGTAGTTTGTTGCAACACATTTTCACACATTAGTTTCTATTTATTGTCAATGTGTTGTCTATATATATATATATTATATATATATATATATATATATATATATATATATATATATATATATATATATATATATATATATATATATATATATATATATATATATATATATATATATATATATATATATATATATATATATATATATATATATATATATATATATATATATTGAAATTTCTAATCTGTTATTGGGGATTCGAACACTGACCTCTTGGATTGTCATAAAGAGCGTTACCACCATACCACGACAGTACAAATGAGAACTTTATCGAGAAAGCTCATGAGCAACCGTCATGACGACAGACTCGAAGGACCCTTACGACAGCGCCCGGATCTGGTGTAACGAATCAGTTACTATTTCCAGTTACTAAAGTGTTCGAATCCCCAATAGCAGATTAAAAATTTTAAAATTTCATTCCACGGGTGAATATTGAGAGAAAGAGAGAGAATAAATTGGAGATGGATGCCACATTCGAATCTACATCTATGGTACGACTCCGTTGGAGTCATACATTCGCGTTCGATTTCCATTGATGTGTATCAAAAAAAAAAAAAAAATATCGGAACTCACAATTTTATGGGAATATCAAAAGACTTTTTTCACATCAAAATCTGCAAAGAAAATTTATCATCTGATAATATCGTATATTTGGATGTCTTTGATTTTATTTTAATAATAAAAATTAAATTATATAATTATATAACGTAGTGCGAAAGTTAAAATGTTATTTGAAAATTCTATCCATACTTTTACTTACAATTTTAAAAATAATTCACCTCATATTCATACTTTAAAACCACCATCTCTTCTCCAATACAAAATTTGGATACATGAAAATTCCAAAAATTTTATAATATTTTTTTTATCTGAAAATAACATCACCACAAAAATTGTCCTAACGAATCGTTGTGACAGGTGGGAAAAATGTCAACATAATTTTCTAGTTATTTTCTTATTAAAAAATTAATTGGTGAAGTTACTTTCTTATGCTTAACATGTCTTTTCTCTATTGAAAATTTTGCTGTGACATTTTTGCCACTTGTCCCAACGATTCGTTAGGACAATTTTTGCAGTGATCCACAGAAAGAATCTAAAATGAAACCTGTTCACATTTAAAATTTAAATATATTCTGAATCTGAATCAAGAAATAAATAAATCTATTAAAAACTTAACCTGTATCAGTATAGAGAGAAACCAATATACACAAAAGTGTTGAAAAATAGTAGAAAAATTGTTTATTATAACGGACATAATTTTGATATTTCCGGTCGCATACCTTCTCCATTGAAGATAGCTTGTGTTCCTTGCCTTTTAACGATGTCATACTTAATCGGACCATTCACATAACTCCAGATATGATCGCTAAGATCATTCTTAAATGTAATTTACTGGTAAAATCTGGGACACTAAGAATTTCCCCATCATTTGAAATGTATAATTTCAAATGCTCTGTCTGTTTCGTATCATGTCCTTATTTTAGAATTGGGGTTTGCCACTAGAAAAGTTTAATATATATATATATATATATATATAATATATATATATATATATATATATATATATATATATATATATATATATATATATATATATATATATATATATATATATATATATATATATGATTCGATTGCCGTCTAGAGTGGATGTGGTTGGAAGCAGATGTGAAGAAGAAAAGTCAGAAACATAATAAGGAAGCCAGAATAGAAGAGATGAGAAGAACAGAAGAGAGGAAAAGGGTAAGCTGTTGGATATGAGGCTTTGAGATCTTCCTGAGGTTGCAGAGTTTGTTGATAAGATGAATGATATTGACCAAATTTAAATAATAAAAAAAAAATATATATTTTTCGTTATAAATTTTCAGTATTTTTTTTTTTAAATAAATTGACAGAAATTAAATAAAATTACTTTTTGTGAAGCAACACATCTTTCGACACAACGTACTTTCGGCAGTAAAATGGAAAATTAAACATTAAAAAAAAAAAAAAAAAAAAGTTTACATAGAGAGGTAACTTCTGGTCAATAAAGGATGATTATTTCGTCGCAGTCGAGTCAAATAAAGAATAGTTCTTTGCATGGTTCTAAAGGCTGGGAACCCTTTAAACCAGTTTTTCTTTCTTCAAACGTACGATTGCAGGAATGTGAAAACTTTCTGCAGTCGACACCACCCTGCATCATGCGCAATATGGTGCTATATATATATATATATATATATATATATATATATATATATATATATATATATATATATATATATATATATATATATATATATATATATATATATATATATATATATATATATATATATATATATATATATATATATATATATATATATATATATATATATATATATATATATATATATATATATATATATATATATATATATATATATATATAATATATATTATATATATATATATATATATATATATATATATATATATATATATATATATATATATATATATATATATATATATATATATATATATATATATATATATATATATATATATATATATATATATATATATATATATATATATATATATATATATATATTATATATATTTAAAATTTAAAAATTTAAAAAAAAAAAAAAAAAAATGAATTTTTTAATTTTTATTTATTTATTTATCTATTTAAAAAAAAAATAGTACCACACTAAATTTTTTTCATTTTCTTTAACATGGATCCAGAAAGAAAATATTGATGGTAACGGAAGTAAATTTAATTTATTTTAGGGAATATATATTATATATATATATATATATATATATATATATATATATATATATATATATATATATATATATATATATATATATATATATATATATATATATATATATATATATATATATATATATATATATATATATATATATATATATATATATATATATATATATATATTCTTTTAATATTCCTTCGGTATCAGATCTTTCCGGGAACTATTATTATCTGTATTCACTACAGCATTATGTAATATTAATATGTTTGAACTATCTGGATTCTTCTGTGATGTT
Organism: Armadillidium nasatum; assembly: GCA_009176605.1. NCBI lineage: Eukaryota > Metazoa > Arthropoda > Malacostraca > Isopoda > Armadillidiidae > Armadillidium > Armadillidium nasatum. The sequence goes on along the minus strand of SEYY01018527.1, from coordinate 5,315 downwards.
AAGTTTTCATCACTTTTATGTCCTATCCCAGGGGTGAGCAACCTTTTTGAGAGTGCGTGCCAAAATCTGTAGAACCTCTGACACAAAATGCTTCAATGTGCCAACCAAATTTTTTGACAACATATTTGATATATTTTGAGTATTTGGAAGAACTTTTATACATTTTTATGACTTAAACACAATAAAAGGTTATTACAGATAATCTACTGCTAATTTTAAATCATTTATAAATGATGAACAAAAAAGAAAAAATATTTATTTACCTTTAAAATTACATACATTTAAGCAATCCTGAATTTTTGCTACCATAAAAAA
>SEYY01018526.1:45000-67500 GCA_009176605.1 Armadillidium nasatum | reverse complement strand
TGATGAGATGAGCAGATTCATTCCATCTTCAACTAAATCTTTTTCTCCTCAAAATCCATGGTTCGATGGCAATTATTCTCTTGTCCTTCGGGAGAGAGACAATGCTCATCGTGATTGGAAAAACTCTCCTTCTCCTATCACTCTTGCTGGATCATTTTAAGCCTCATTCTGTTCTCTCAGATCACCAGTATGGCTTTCGACGCTCGAAGTCAACTGGTGATATACTCTCCTATCTTACTGATCTATGGTCTTCTGTCCTTAGGGATCAGAGAGTCTTGTGTGGTGGCGCTTGACATATCCAAGGCTTCTGACCGGGTATGGCATGCGTCGCTGCTCTCCAAGCTCCCTTAATTTGGGTTTCCTCCTTCCCTTTGCTTACTCTTGTCTAGTTTTCTCTCAGATAGTTCCATCTCGGCAATTTCAGATGGAGCGACCTCTTCCTCTTTTTCTATCAACTGTGGTGTTCCTCCAGGTTCTGTTTTATCTCCAACTTTATTCTTATTTTTCATTAACGCTTTTCTCAACTGCACTTCTATCTCTGTTCACTCTTATGCTGATGACTCAACTCTCCATTTTTCTACTCATTTCAAATCTGTTCCCTCTTTTGCTTCTAGAGTTGCTTCTCGTCTTCAACTTTCCGATTCTATTCTTGCCGATCTGGATGGGATTTCCCGGTGGGGTCGCCTCAACCTTATGAAATTCAACTCCTTAAAAACTCAACTTCTTCACATCTCCCTTTCAATAACCACCTCCCAACTTTCCTATACTCTTCGACAGCTCTTCCGTCTCACCTGTAAATAACATTAACATTCTTGGTCTAAACATAAACAATAAAACTGTCTTGGAAACCTCATATCACAATGGTTGCTAAAGCGGCCTCTAAGAAGCTGTAAGTTCTGTTCAGGTTGAGAGAATTTTTTTCTTCTGAGCAGTTACTCCAAATATATACGGGTCTTATCCGCCTTTGCATGGAGTACTGTTCTCACATCTTGGGAGCTCCGGCTCCTCCTCTCTTCTGGATAGGGTTGAGTCTAAAGCTAAAAGATTAATAAACTGTCCCCTACTTTCAAACTCTCTTGACCCCCTATCTCTGCGGCGTGAGGTTGGCGCACTATCTCTTTTCTATAGGTACTACAATGGCAGGTGCTCGAGTTAATTGGTCTCTGGCATTGCTCCACCGTTGCGTCGTCCTCGTTGCACAAGGAGTGCCCTGCTTTCGCACGAATTTTGTGTGGAAGTGGGAAACCCCAGGCTAGCTCGTTGTGATGCCTCCTTCTTTCCAGCCACCTCTGTTCTGTGGAACTCTCTACCATCATCTATTTTTTCCTCCTGCATTTAATTTTCCACTCTTCAAGGCTTCCGTCTGTGTCCACCTGAGGTATGTGCGTTAGGTGTGTGTTTGAGTGAGTTTTCTTCCTCTGTGTTCTTCCTCCATGAAAAGGGCTCTGACCGTGAGTGGTGGCGTTCTGTAAAATATATATAAATATATATAAAGGATTTCAAAATTATCTCCATGAAATTGTGCAAATTTGCTTTTTCCTCCTGTTCTTCGTTTGATGAATCTTTGGCTCACCATAACTGGTGAAGAGCTAATCGAAAATTATCCTTGTCCTATTCAACTTTTGGATATAGTTATAATTGGGTGCATGAATCCTAACATCTATGAATGTTAGTAAATCTAATGCAACATATCTCATTCCTCCTAGTACTCTTCTCGCCTAAGTCAACTACTCTTTTTTTGTCTTAACATTTTCCTCAGTGTTGGAAAATATTGTATGTCAAGCGTATTTCGAACGGGTGTACGTTCTAAATTTTCTTCTTTTTTTTCTATAGTTCTCATCTACATTCTGTCTAAAATCTTCTTTAAAGTATTGGTGGCGCTTGACAAATAGAAAACTTTTGGCAAGGTATGTTATGAGTCTATAAGTTCTCTTCTTCCGGATTTCCCCTTTACTTTACTCACTTATGTATTTTTCTCTCAGTGAGTTTGATTTTGGAGTAATTCATTGAGGGATTGATTTCTCCCTCCTTTTCAATCATTTGTGGTGTGCCTCAGGATTGTTTTTCTCACTACTCTACACTTTCAACTCTGTTCATTTTTTTTTTTTTTTTTTTTTGTCTATGTTTCATTTCTTCATCTAACGCATTTCGATGTCCTTTCTCTTATTGCATCACGAATTTCAACTGATTTAAAATTCCAATTCCATTCTTGACACTCTAGAAGGATTTGTTGGAGGTGTCACATCAACCTTGTTAAATTTTACTCTTTTAAACAACTTCTTTCTCATCTCCCTCGAGTAAACGTCTCCCAACAACTGCCTTTGACAGATCTACCGCTTCACCTATAAGTAACCTAAACATTCTTCTACTGAACATAAACAGCAAACTGTCTGGGAAACTTCATATCACAATGGTTCGCTTCAAAGGAACTGGAAAAGTTCAGACTGTGAAAATCTGCTTTACTGATTTGTTAATTCAAATATACAATTCGCATTTGTATGGGGTAGTGTCCTCACATCTGGAAGGGCTAAAATTCCACTTACCATTTGGACATAGTTAAATCTATGGTTAAAATACTCATAAAATGTCACTTCTAACTAAATCAATCTCTTTTATATAAATATTAAAGCTACATGTGTTCGAACTTGTTGACCTCTGGCAATTAAGCATATTCAGCACATCCTCTTAATAAAGGGGCTCCTTCTGTGTGAAAATTATTTGTTCGTTGTGCTACCTCCTTTTCAGTCACATCTGTTCTTTGGAATTCCCCGTCATCATGATTTACCTGCCTTTTTAAATCTTATTCTTTTTAAAGCCTGAGACTTGGGTTGGTATTCTTGTTTTTTTTTGTTTTTTTTTTTCCTTTCCGTAAATATAAAAAAACAGGTGTTTGTGCAACGTTAGAGGCTGGTTCTTGAACCTAAATAAAGCACCAATATTAAATGAATTAACAGTAATGAGATTACAGTCACATGTGGTGGAGTAACAGGGAATAAGTCACCCATTCACAACACCAGACAAAGGGTCTAGGAAACAAAAAAAGACTTGAGGTAAAGCATTACCTTGTGATAACAATGTTTACTTCTAAAATGATATTGCTTTCTGTTTTTAGGATTATTTCCCAATGAATTGTCTAATACACATACACACACGCGTATATATATATATATATATATATATATATATATATATATATATATATATATATATATATATATATATATATATATATATATATATATAATATATATATATATATATATATATATATATGTGTGTGTGTGTGTGTGTGTTTGTTGAATGAATAAGATTTATATTATATTGTATGTTAATAATGTTAGTGTGTACGTATGTGTGTGTTTATTTATAATTATGATGTTTACATATCTGACTATTCAAATTTTCTAATGCGTGAAAATCTACGAATATGTTTGAGCAGAAAATGCTACGCAGAACTCACTCATGTATTTAATAATTTCAACACAAAAATTGCATTCCCGTATTACTGAATAAATAAACATCCAATGAATAAAAATAAACTCAAAATTATAAATACAACTAAAAGGGGTTTGTCGTTTGATCTTCAAATTGCTCTTAAAGCAAAGAAAAAAAATAAAGAAAAATAAATAAGAAAAGCAAAGAAAATAAAGGGTAAAGAAATGAGATTCGTAAACACGTAAACCAATTATTATAATTGCTTCTCAAACCAGTTTTTCAATGTGAAGCAACAAAAACTTCTCTTTTAAAGGATTTTTATACTTATAAAAATTAGGCGTATCTCACAGAGACCATTATCAGTGTTTTATTTTATTATTTTTAACGATTTCGGAGAAAGTTAGCTTGTTTTTTAATGTTCATTTGTTTTGTGCTTCTCTCTCTCTCTCTCTCTCTCTCTCTCTCTCTCTCTCTCTCTCTCTCTCTCTCTCTCTCTCTCTCTCTCTCTCTCTCTCTCTCTCTCTCTCTCTCTCTCTCTCTCTCTCTCTCTCTCTCTCTCTTACACAACATCTGAATAATATTAAAATAAATTTTGTTGCATACAAAAAGAGAACAGTCAAAGTTCAAAGACTTTTTAATACGTGAAAGAATTGACGTTTGCTTGCTTCCAAAAATGCAAGGTACAACAAACACAGACATTTACATACAGTACCATATATATATATATATATATATATATATATATATATATATATATATATATATATATATATATATATATATATATATATATATATATATATATATATATATATATATATATATATATATATATATATATATATATATATATATAAATAACTATTTGCTACTCTGAGCATGACCAAAATCAATGCAAAATAAGGGGGGGAAAATTGCATTTTATTCCTTACATTCTTTGGTCAGGAATGGAGTAATGCTCGTCCATTTATAGTGGTACGTCTACAAACATTTAAGATACGTATACCACTGCTACTATATATGGACTAGTATCCTGAAGAACGAATCATCATTAGGATATAGTAGTATGTCACAACAATGGAGCACCTCACACCACTGCTACCATATGTAAATAGATAATTACTCATATTCGGTGTCACGTGATTACAAATTTGATAGCTTAAGCCACTACCACTGTATACTCGCATAAAAAATTGTTCATCCTTCTTCCTATCGAAGATTCCTACTTTTTCCCATTCTACTTCTTACGGCCTGCTGAACTTTGTACATTTTCTCATGCCATTCCTTCAAATCGATCTCATTTTTTGAAGTCTGAAAGCACCATATTCTGGTCATTTCAAAGTTCTTCAACGAATGGATCGATGCTACAAGGTTAACTTCTCAATGAAGAAACTGCCCTTCAATCTCAAATAAATCTCTCTCCGGATACTGGATCACCTTCACCGGGAAAACATCCCAGTCATCGATGATGAACAAACAGAACGTTCAAAAACTAAGAAGAAATGCTGTGTAAAAAGTTAGTTTTAATATGTAGTTGCTCCGCTTTTGGGGCGCGAAGTGCATATAGTGCTCAATTCAAAAATAAGTAAATAAATAAAGCGCTAAAAATAAAATAAATTAAAGTTATAAATAATATAAAAAGGGAATGTAAAATAGCTTCCTTTAAATTTTGTATAAAGAAAATGTATTATAATGGTACATTTATAATAACTAAAAAATTTAATTTTTGTAATAATAAGTGTAATTAAAAATTAAAAGTGAATATAAAATAGTTTCCCTTAAATTTTGTATAAAAAATGTTATATATAATGGTACATCTATTATATATATATATATATATATATATATATATATATATATATATATATATATATATATATATATATATATATATATATATATATATATATATATATATATATATATATATATATATATATATATATATATATATTTTTTTTTTTTTTTTTTTTGAATAATAATAATATTTATTTAAGTTATCCTTAATATATTTGTGAGTTCAATTTGTATGAATTGCAACGAAACCTGTAAACATTAAAATGTAATTGTTCTATGAATAACCAACAACACAACTTCTAACGGTGTTTCATTAAGACCTAACGTCTTTTCCATATTAATTGTCGTATTGAAAGAGATGAAAGTTACGATTGGTGACTGGTTCATAGACTGCGCAACACTTAGCTTGCCCTAATTACGTAAGGAAAAAATCTGCTTAATAAAGTGAAGAGGTTGTCTCAAGTAACTGGAAATAGGCGAGCTTCAAACAACAAAAAAGCTTAGAGCTGAGGTAATTGTGGTTTGGGATTCCTACTGTCAACTAAGCTAGACACGTTGTCAAAATTCATCAAGATTCTACTACACAATCTGGTGGGGCCAACAAACTATACGAAGTTAATTTAAATATATATATATATATATATATATATATATATATATATATATATATATATATATATATATATATATATATATATATATATATATATATATATATATATATATATATATATATATATATATATATTCTTTTAAAATTTTTCGTGCGCTAAAATGTTTTGTTAGTGCGGAAGGCTTACATTTCTTTTACAAACCACATCGTACTAATAGAAACGCTCGCGCTAGCAATTGTGCATACACAATTCTCTCGTCCATTATATTAAAGGATGCGTTTGCAAAATTTTTGCACACCATATAAGTATTTTCTTCGTTTTGAATAATTAATCAAAACTGCATGACTTTTTTTTCTTCTTTTACATTAAATAGCTCTTCATTGTAGTATTATTATAATAAGATGCAATTTATTAAATAGTTTATCCTATTAATAAAAATTATGAAATAAAATGTAATAAATAACAGTTTTACACTAGCTAGTTGCAAATAGTGGTGGTTCCACAAACCTGCAACTAGGTTACGAACCACCCCCTATATATATATATATATATATATATATATATATATATATATATATATATATATATATATATATATATATATATATATATATATATATATATATATATATATATATATATATATATATATATATATATATATATATATTATAAATGGAATTTTTTTATAATTTTTATCATTGTGAGGGTACAAAGCTACGCCCTTGCTGATATATGTTCGTGTGCCATGCATTTGTATAAAAAAAATAATGATTTTATAAATAATAGTTTTATTTCAGTTAAATCTGAATTAAATTTGTCGTTCATTAATTGAGTCTCTGTTGTCGTACAGTTTGTCTTCTCAAGAGTTAATGTCATTAGTGAAATGATATATATAAAAAAAAACAACATTTAATTATTATTTCGTTTAATATTTTCCTTCATTTTTTCCACTTACTTAGTACTGCAAATTGTTATTTACGTCATTTCCAACAAAAAAAATAACAAAGGATTTACATTAAGCAAAAAGTGAGAGAGAGAGAGAGAGAGAGAGAGAGAGAGAGAGAGAGAGAGAGAGAGAGAGAGAGAGAGAGAGAGAGAGGAGAAGGAAAGTGATAGAGTTAGAGAAAGGGAGAGATTAAAAGAGAGAGAGAGAGAAGAATAATATATCTTGCTTGCAAATTTAATGACTTTTTTCCCTTTTTGATTGTTTTGACTTAATTAATTTTTATGTAATTTCATCACGACCCCAAAAACAATTTCCACAATTTTGAACAATGAAAAAACTCAACTTTGAAAATCTTTGTGGGAGAAATGAAGGAGGGGGGGGGGGAATCAAAAATAGGGGATAGGGGAGATTTATCATTATTATTATTATTATTATTATTATTATTATTTTTTTTTTTTCCTCAAAAATTTCTTCCATGTCAGTTTGTATGAGTTAACGTGTTATAAGTGTACATTAGCAATCTTCTCTTTTCATATTCCTATGTATAAATTTGGGTGCGCGCGTGTGTGTGTGTGTGTTAAAAGCGGATTTTGGTTGCTGAATAAATTTTATTGATAATGGCCGAGACTCTTTTCGGATTTCCGCGATTAAAATTAATTAATTTTATTGTACGATTTAATCAAAATAAATTGGAATAAAAGGCCACAAAAACTCTTATTATTTGTCCTCTTAATTAATTAATTAATCACATTTAACTCTCTCTCTCTCTCTCTTTCTCTCTCTCTCTCTCTCTCTCTCTCTCTCTCTCTCTCTCTCTCTCTCTCTCTCTCTCTCTCTCTCTCTCTCCTCTCCCTCTCTTTCCCTCCCTCTCCCTCTCTCTCTCTCTCTCTCTCTCTCTCTCTCTCTCTCTCTCTCTCTCTCTCTCTCTCTCTCTCTCTCTCTCTCTCTCCCTCTCTCCTCCCTCCCTCTCTCTCTCTCTCTCTCTCTCTCTCTCTCTCTCTCTCTCTCTCTCTCTCTCTCTCTCTCTCTCTCTCTCTCTCTCTCTCTCTCTCTCTCTCTCCTTCCCCTATCCCCTTCCTTCCCTTTCTCTCTCCCCTCCTTCCCTCCCTCTATCTCTCCTTCTCCTCTCCCCTTCCTTCCCTTTCTCTCTGTCCTTCTCCTCTCCTTCTCTCTCTCTTTCTCCTTCCCCTCTCCTCTTCCTTCTCTCTCTCTCTCTCTCTCTCTCTCTCTCTCTCTCTCTCTCTCTCTCTCTCTCTCTCTCCTTCTCTCACTCTTTCCTCTCCCTCTCTCCCCTCCTTCCCTCCCTCTCTTTCTCCTTCCTTCTCCCCTTCCTTCCCTTTCTCTCTCTCTCTCTCTCTCTCTCTCTCTCTCTCTCTCTCTCTCTCTCTCTCTCTCTCTCTCTCTAAATTGTTTTTCCCCTTTTCTATTTGGTTTTATTTCCTGATGTTCCCTTCCTCTCTAAGATTTAGTTTCCAATTTAATTTTAATTTTCCTTTGTCTGTCTTTTTAACCTTTCTTTCTTATTCTCAGTGTGTCTATACTATCTCCTTTATTCTACTCATTTAGATCACTTTCTATTGGCTTTTTCACCTCTTCGTTGTCCAGCTCCCCTGCTTTCTATACCTTCCCTCCTCGACTCTTACCATTACCTTACTCTGCCCCCATTTCCTCCCCAACCCCTCCCCCATTTGATAGAAAGTTCTCCCCTGTAACCGTGATACCCAACACATTGCTAGCGCCAAAGGGACGTAAAGTGATCTTAAGGATAAATCGGAATCGTTATCTTAAATGGACTCAAAACGAGACTAATTTTGTGAACACAACAATGTAATACAATTAGTCTTCACACACACACACACACACACACACACGGTTACTGAGTGTGTGCGCGCGCGCGCGAAATAAATGTTAAGCATAAGAACTTATTTTACATACATTATGTTTATAATGATTTTTAAAACATCTCAAGTGGATACAAAAACAAAAAAAATTCCAAGCATTGTATTTTAAAAATAATTATAATAATAATCACTTTTTCCTGCATTTAATATGTTTGATAATTTATTTATATTTTTAAAAATTTCAATTATTATTTTACTCTAAAAAATCATGTTATTATCTACATTATTCTTTATTATGTAATATACAATAAATTTATATTAACGCATTTCTATTTAAGTGGGAAGGTTTAAAGGGAAAGATCTATAGTTACTAGGTTGTTGCATACATTCTTATAAGTTTTTTTTTGCGACATATAAAAAGAGAGTTCTAACATTTTAAACATTAAAAAAAAACTATTTAGTGTTACTGAATAAGTCAATCAATTTTCTTTAGGCAGGCGGCGTATTTCACCAGCATAACTTAAAATTATTACCCACAATGCTTTGCTAATTTTGAAAGACAAATAAATCATTACCTAAAAGTGAAGCTCAAAAAGTTTGAAGAAAGATTCGTACAACTTTATTAATTTTTCATACGTTAATTATACAACTTTTCCTATTATTAAATATTTTTATTTTTAATTTATTTTCTTTTTCTTGTAAACATTTCTTAAAAATGCGATTTTTAAAATATTTCCCACGGGAATACTTCTCACAAGAATTTAGTAATAAAACCAACAACTCAGGTAGAAGAGGAATAGCCTAAGGCAATCTTACAACGAGAAATTACGAACGTTAATTTTGAATATTTGGAATGTAAACGAAATTTTCTTTTGCAATGTTCATAATGAAGTCCATTGAAGTCACATACACACAAAACAAATTTGCATTTAATAATAATAAATGAAAATAACAGTAGTAACAAATAGTGAAAACTACTACTACTACTACTAATAAAAATAATAATAATTAAAAGTAATAAATAATAATCATAATAATAATAATGAAAATATAGATAATAAAAAGAATTAGATAAAATTTATCAAAATAATAATCTAATAGGATAATAATGATGATAATAATAATAATAATAATAATAATAATAATAATAATAATAATAATAATAATAATAATAATAATAATAATAATAATACGACAGGAAGAGTGTCTGAATTCTCAAGAGTGCTTAAGTTTATCGAACGATGTCGCAGTGATGAAGTGTGTTGAAGAAGTTATGGAAAGGTTTGGCGACGCGTGTGTTGTGTGTTCGAGTCCCTTCTCAGAAGAGCAAGACGAGGGTTTGCTCAGTGTTTGATTTTCTTTGATCCTGTCTTCTCTTTGTTTGCCTTTACTGTTTTCTCTCTTCTCCATTTCATATAAACTACATTTGCAAATTCCAAACAATCCCTTTTTCAATACATATATATATATGTATATATATATATATATATATATATATATATATATATATATATATATATATATATATATATATATATATATATATATATATATATATATATATATATATATATATATATATATATATACCCAAATTTCGCAACTTTTAAAGTAAGGGGGATTAAATTCTGCAAGGAAAACAATATATAGAAGAGAATTCCACGGAACAGATGAAACAGAACAGTGAAAGAATTGCCAACAATATATATATATATATATATATATATATATATATATATATATATATATATATATATATATATATATATATATATATATATATATATATATATATATATATATATATATATATATATATATATATATATATCATTAGATCACTTACCTGTGCAGAGTTGTTTCCATTTGAAATAAGAGCTTCTTTGAGGAAGTTGAATGCTATTTATCAGTCAATGGAATAAATTTTCTTTAGTCTTAAAAAAAAAAAAAAAAAAAAATGTTTTGAATATTTCAAGACTGAAAGAATATATTCCTTTGAAAGATTTTCTTGCATAGTTTATGAAGTTTGCAATTTTTTTGGATGCAAATACCAGTTGAAGAAACATGCATTGGGGATGAAACTATATAAACAGGGGGAGGATCCCCCGTACCATGTGACTCGTGAGTGGTGATAGTTATATTTTTAAATTATTTCCCCTTTCACTCACGCATACTATAGAGCAGGGGTTCCCAACCTTTTTTTTTTTTTAGCTTGTGGACATTTTGATTCCCAAATTTACGTATGCGAACCCAAATATATTCGTATCTAATATTCCTAAATAAAAATATTAATTTACAAGTTAATTAAAGCTAATAATTAATCCAATTCAATATAATAACATTTTGTCCCTTGAGAACCCTCAAAGCTTTTGTGGTACCCTGGGGGTCTATGTAGTTACCTGGGGGTACATATGGACCCCGACTGTGAAGCACTATCGGAGAACTAATTTGCGAGATTCATTCATTTTGACTTTTGAGATCTTAAGAGTCTTTTGTGTAACTACAAACAGGAGAAGGATTCGCATCCTTCTTAACAATTAATTTGAGATTATTGTTTGGAACTTCATTTGGAAGTCAAATGTTCGAGGTCAAACTAGGTCACAAGAGGGTCATTTTCATTGATTTTAAAAGCCTAAGTTAAGATTCTTAAAGTTTGAAAAATGAAACTATTGGAGTTGGAAGATGACTGAAATAATATATATATATATATATATATATATATATATATATATATATATATATATATATATATATATATATATATATATATATATATATATATATATATATATATATATATATATATATATATATATATATATATAGTTATTAATGGGTTTGGCGGTATAATATAGAGGCTCATGTTCTTAATTGAACTCTAATGCATTTCCGTAAACTAATTTTGTGGTTTCTTCATCTTTCAATTTCATTTTCTTTCTACCTAAACTCCAAATCCCCCCAAATCCCCCCAATTTCCCCAAACTTTACCCATATTTCCGTCTCCCCAACCCTCCCCCCTTACTCCTTTCAAGTTTTATATTTTTTTTTTTCCTTTTTAGAGAGAAGAAAATTTTGTTTCAAATATGGATATAATTTTTTTTTTTTTTAAATGATTTCGAATTTTTTTTTCTTCTTTCAATACTACTACTACTAATACTACTACTGCGACTAATACTAATACAAGTAGATTATTTTAAAGATTAAATCTGCTTTTTTCGTACTTCAGTTTTTTTTCTTTATCAAGGTCAAAGAGGAGTTTTAGTTATATATTATATATATATATATATATATATATATATATATATATATATATATATATATATATATATATATATATATATATATATATATATATATATATATATATATAGACAAAAAGAACACTATAACCGTGTTTTGTTTTATGCAATTAAAACCCCACAGGAAAATTAAAACACAAATTTTTAAAAAAGAGCGAGGCTTTCGAAGGAACAACCGTCCTTCCTCTTTAAGGCTCAAGCTTATATATATATATATATATATATATATATATATATATATATATATATATATATATATATATATATATATATATATATATATATATATATATATATATATATATATAGTTTGGCAGCTCTTTGAGACTGAAAAAAATTGTATTTTCTTTTTCTAAAAAATCGTTTCATTCTTTTTTTTTTTTTTTTATTCAGATAGAAAATCATACATAAATATTCACAGGGTTGAACATCCTGTAACATTCTGGGAGGAAAAGAATTTTGCTTGTTAAATAGGAATTACTCCAATAAATTCTTCTTTATTTCATTCAAATGTTTCTGTATCATATAAATATTAACGAAACTTATGCGAAAAAATTGTGAAATATAAGTTTTAGTTCATTTTCTAAAGGGAGGATTCCTTGTGTAAATTATTGGTCAATTTTAAGATACAATCCAAGAAATGTTAACGTTAAGCTTTTTCTAAAGACTCTTCGTTGTTCTATAAGATCTATAAACTGTAATTGACTCATTAAAGGTTCTAATTTTCTTCAAAAAGACATTAACCGATGCTCGTAGTCATCTATACCAATCCTTCAGGAAATATAATCTTATTTACCGTTGGAAATTCTCTTTCCGACTTGAATGGTAAAACATCCCGAACAAAATTCTTTCCGTTCTTCTTATAGTATGGAGACCCACATGTTACAGAAAGTTTCTTAAATGATCATTGTTCAGTATCGGAAACAATATTTTTCGTTTTTTTTTTAATAAAAAGTTCACATCTCACGGGCATTGCCCTATTCTAGGAGAGGAACTTTTCTAGGTAGTATATACCTAGGATTCCCAAGTGGGATCGAACCGGCGCCCTCAAGCACGTGAGTCAATCACTTTACCGTTTGAGCCACGGTTACTGTAGGTATGTCACTATCCGTCCATTCAAGAATATATACTACGTATCTGGGGCTCAGTCCATTCATTCGTACCATATACATCTTATTTCTAATCGTACTTGTGAACTTGTAAATTATTATTAAAGCCTTATGTAATATTACTTAATGCCTCTTGCTAATTCTTTTGAATTAGAACAAAACAAAAAAATGAATACTAGTAGTATCATTTTTCTTTGTAAGATGCGTCCGAAATTCTTAAACTCGATGACAGACATAGCTTATCATTCTCAAAAATCTCAAAAACAAGATAAGATTTGAGCAAGAATTTTAATGGTAACTTTCTGTATTTGATGAAAATTTTATTCTCACATGATGATCTCCAAATGGACATACTTTAAAAATATTGATGAAATGTTAGAACTAAAGTCACATTTTCTCCAAGTTTGTTTTGCCGGATTAAATTTATTAAATTGTAAGTTGACATTTGTGACAATGTTAATACACCATCCACATATACCTACACAGACAGACACACACACACACACACACACACACACACACACACACATATATATATATATATATATATATATATATATATATATATATATATATATATATATATATATATATATATATATATATATATATATATAAATGTGGTGTGTTTATGTATGCGAGTGTGTGATAGAAGAATTTTCTAATGAGGAATTTCTTGGAAGCTGAAAAGTGTTAAATGAATTAATCACTGAAGCGGTTTCACCTTTACTTTTAAGAGGATGTTAAAATGAAATAACTAATAATCTTCCCCCCCTCTCCCTCCGATGTCTTCCGCCATACTACTATAAAGGATTTATATGTTCTTGTTTTACGAGTATACAGCCAAAGAAACGACTAGGATTTCTTGAAGTTAATTGAAGTAAAACGTAATTATTTAGATAAATTGTTCGTCAAATTTAAATAGAATTAGAAGTAATTATAATTATTTTTATTCTGTTTGTTCATTAATAATTTAAAAACTAAATTTAATTTAGAAATTAATGTTTTCTTTTATTTTATTTTTAATTTCTTTTTGAGTTGGAATGTGACGATAATTGAGGAATAGAGTGAGGAAAATCAGGCCTTGCTGTGATGGTCGTTTAAGCTTATTATGTATTAAATTTTAACAATTTCTTCAATGACTTTAATGACTAAAAAGAGATAAAGTATTTTTTTAAGAAATGCGACTGAAGAAAATTACTCCACTCTGTTTTATAATGAAAAGATACATAAAAACATGTTCTTTAGCAATTCTGACGAGTACTTCAATTATTTTGTTAGTGAAGTGAAAGTATTAATAATTAGAATTGACGTAATTACCTCAAATATCTTCAAATGTACAATTAACGTCATTTCCATTCCAAGGCAACGATATGACGTTTATGAAATTTTCTTGGGTGTTACCCTTTAAAACACTGCGTACCAGCGGTCTATCCTAAAATTTATTTATATAATCGATATAAAACTCACCCTTTAAATTAGTAACAAAATTATATAAACTTGTATCCGCTCTCTCTCTCTCTCTCTCTCTCTCTCTCTCTCTCTCTCTCTCTCTCTCTCTCTCTCTCTCTCTCTCTCTCTCTCTCTCTCTCTCACACACACACACACACACACACATATATATATATATATATATATATATATATATATATATATATATATATATATATATATATATATATATATATATATATATATATATATATATATATATATTAGAGGTGGACCGGATAGTATTTTTTTACTATCCGCGGATGCGGATGCGGTTGCGGATATTCAATTGCGGATATCCGCAGATGCGGATGCGGATAGTTTAATTTTTTTGAAGAGTTTTTGCCATAGATTCTTAGATTCTTGGAATTTTAAAATATAATATCCAGAATTTATGCTACCAGGGTGTGGGACGGGGACCCAACTCTTGAACACCCCACCAACCTCTTTCCCCAACCCCACCCATTTGGAAAGGTTATAATATATATATATATATATATATATATATATATATATATATATATATATATATATATATATATATATATATATATATATATATATAGCCAGTAATTCATTAGTATTACTTTCACACTTCACAGTTTCACATATTCCATTTGAAGTTAATAATTGGTAAGTTATTTTTTAGAAATAAAAGCTTTTGGGCTCTTTCATGTGAAAGTTTGGTTCGCTTTTCGTCGCATATGAGGCCTGCTCCACTGAAACGACACTCACTAGCAACACTAGTTGAAGGACATGCTAAATAAGTCCTTGCCAGCTCAGCAAGAAAAGGGAAACTTTTGCAATTATCTCTCCACCAAACCAGTTGGTCTTTATCTGCCTCCAAACGTGAGAGTTTCAGATAATTTTCAATAATCGATATTGTATCCTTTGACACTTCTGACTGTGATTCTTCATTGCTGCTGGAAGCTAGAAGATCTTTCATTGATTTAGCAATGCTTAAGCTAACAGATTTTGTTTCTTTTGTATCTGAGAGCTTTTGCTTTTTCTTGAAAGGCGTTATTTTAGCTGTTTCTATCATCTCATCTCATAAGCATCCTAATTTGATTTTAACATTTTGAGAAACAAGTGGTTTAAAAAATTTTGTTTTGTACCTAGGATCTAAAAAGGTTGCAATTGTATAAGCATCATCATTTTCCAGGTTTTCAAATCTGTCGTTCATCTCCTTCATTAATGTTTCAGTCATCCTTGAAACTCCCTTAGACTTAATAACATTTGTTAACACAACTTTCAATGTTGAAACAAGTGGTATCACATCTGACAAACATGACTCAGCTGAACTTATATTCTTTGTTAATTCTTCAAAAGGCTTAAGAATATTAATACAATTATTTAAAATGTCATTTTCGTCAGCTGTTAGAGGCTTTATTTTTGTGCTGCTTGAAGCACAAAGGCAAATGGCCTCATTAATTTCGCTCATCCTCTCAAGAATATGCAAACTACTATTCCAGCGTGTTTGAATATCTTGCATGACAGAAAGTGGACGAACATTTAATCTTGTTTGTATTTTCTTCAGCTCATTTTGGGCTACAACGGAGTGATTGAAATGCGTAGCAATTAACCTACATTTGGTTATTAAATCGGATACACATTTTTGACTCATAATGGAATTTTTAACTACTATCTGAGTTTGGTGTGCAAAGCAATCTACATTTTTCACTCTTGCCAGAGAAAGTGCTTTTTTTTATGTTTGTGCCCGAATCCCTGACTACGCAGTGCACTTCATTTAATGAAATCTTCCATTTTGTCAGCATCTTTTCAAATACAGTTTCAAGATAGTCGCCTGTATGACGCTCAGAAAGAGGTTCTGCATTCAATACAAAGTTTTGCCTTTGAAAGTTTTTTATCGATTGCATGATACGTGAGGGATAAAAGAGAAACTCCAGATGTGCTGTCAGATCATTCATCAATTGTAAATGATCCATTGCATGTCTTAATTAGGGATGATACAGTTGATTCTATTTTACTTGCTACCGACGAATACATTTCCTCACATATCAAGTCTCTGTAAAACTTTCTTTGCTTTAGCACATACTGTGGTGAAGCTTCTTCCATCAATCTTTGAAAGCCTAAATCTTCTACATGAGTGAATGGCAAATCATCTAAAACTATCATTTCAGCAATTTTATTATCCATTGATTTTGATTTGCTATAATTTTTATCCCATTTTTTCATATTTCCTAAACTTTTAATAATTGTTTGTTGCTTAGTTTTTTCTTCAAAACTATCCGCGGATGCGGATGCGGTTGCGGATATCCAATTGCGGATATCCGCGGATGCGGATATTAGAAAAATGATGCGGATATCCGCAGTTGCGGATGCGGATGCGGATATCCGGTCCACCTCTAATATATATATATATATATATATATATATATATATATATATATATATATATATATATATATATATATATATATATATATATATATATATATATATAAATATAATTTTAGGATGATTTCAATGTTCACCACCGCCAGTGGCTTTCATCTAGTTCTCATGACCTAGCCGGAGAACTCGCCTACGACTTTTCTATCCAAAACAACCTTGAGCAGTTGGTGCAACTCCCTACTCGTATCCCTGCCCGTTTTGGTGATGAACCAAACATACTTGATCTTTTCTTAACCTTTTGTCCTTCTCCTTATACTGTTAAACTCTTTCCTCCTCTGGGTTCATCCTATCACCTTTTTATCTCTGTATCTCGTTCTGTCTCTTCAAGTCTTCCGCAATAACGGCCCCCGCCTTCGGTGAGGAGACGTTTCTAACATTTCAGTGCTGCCGACTGGTCTGACTTGCGGTTGTACTTTTCTGATTTCCCGTGTAATGATTATTGCTTTCGTGTAAGGTGTCCTATGGAGTATGCTGAGTGCTTAACCGAGGTAATTCTCTGTGGCATGGAGGCGTACATTTCATATTTTTTCTCTTCTACTAAACCTAACAAACCTTGGTTTAACTCTTTTTGCTCTCGTGCTGTCCACCGCAGGGATGCTACCTTCAGGGATTACCGTCGTCTTCAAACTCCTGAAATCCATTCAACTTATATTTCATCCCGGAATCGTACAAAATCCATTCTTCGAGATACCAAAAACTCTTTTCTCCTTCGTAAATGCAATAATCTTTCTGGTCCCTCTTTCTCTCGCTCTTTCTGGCATTTTGTAAAAAATGTCAGCTTTAACTTTACATCTTCTTCTTTCCCTCCTCTAATTTCTTCTCATTTTACCTTCTACTAAAGCTGAACTCTTCGCTCTAAACTTTTGCCTCTAACTCTACCTTAGACGATTCCGGAGCTATTTCTCCTCCTTCAACCCCCTCCAACTCATTTATGCCTAACATTGTAATTTCTTCTAAATATGTTATATCCTCTCTCTCTGAGCTTAACACTATGAAGGCGTATGGTAATGATTGTATTGATTCTGCGGTTCTCAAAACTTGTGCTTCTGAGCTTTCACCCTGCCTTGATAAACTATTTCCCCTCTATCACACTACTTCGACCTTCCCTTCTTGCTGGAAACGTGCGCTCATTCAGTATGTACCAAAGATAGGGAACCCCTCTCAACCTTCTATTTATCGTCCTACTTCTTTAACCTCCGTTCTGTCTAAAGCCTTCGAACCTATCATTAACAGGAAGATTTGGAAACACCTTAATTCTTCTAATCTTATCTCTGATAGCTATGGCTTTCATAAAGAACTCTCTACTGGTGATCTTTTTTCTCTACTTTCTGACTCTAGGTCCTCTGCTCTTCGGGGTTTCGGTGAGTCTTTCTCTGTGGCACTAGACATCGAATACCTTCAATAGAGTCTGGCACAAAGCTTTGATTTCTAAACTTCCCTCTTTTGGTATCTATCCTTCTCTCTGTGACCTCCTTTCTGATTTCCTTTCCAGTCGTTCTATAGCAGCTGTTGTAGACGGCCACCTTTCTTCCTTTAAATCTATAAATAGTGGTGTTCCTCAAGGATTTGTCCTATCAACAACTCTTTTTCTCATTTTTATCAATGACCTTCTCTATATTACTCCGTCTCCTATCCACTCCTATGCCGATGACTCCACTTTTCATTACTTCTTTCAATTTGAAAGACGCCCCTCCCAACACAGTTAATTGATGCAAGAAGGATGGCCTTGGAGCAACTGATCTCTGATCTTTCTCGTATTTCAAATTGTGGCAAAGAAAACATGGTCGTTTTCAATTCCTCAAAAACTCAATTATTCCGGATTTCTACTCGACACAATCTTCCACACAACTATAACATCTTCTTCGAAAACACTCAACTCAAACCTTCATATATCCTCAATATTCTCGGTGTTTCTTTTACTTCTACATTACTTCTACTTCTCTTTCTAAACAAGCTTCTAAGAGGTTGGGTGTGCGCTCTTCGTGATTTTCTTACGCCAACCCGGTTGCTTACTCTTTATAAGGGTGCTGTTCGCCCCTGTATGGAGTACGTCTCACACATTCGGGGTGGTTCTACACATTCAGTGTTTCTCTAAAAGGTGGAGTCTAGGGCTTTTGGTCTTATAAACTCTTTTGCTTTTACTAACTCTCTCCAATCTCTTTCTGCCCTTCGAATTGTTGCGTCGTTCTCTCTATACTATCGCTATTACAACGGATATTGTTCTTCTGAACTCTCACGTCGTATACCTCCTCCACTGAGAAGGGCTCGTGCGATACGACTTTCTACACGGTCTCATCCTTTCTCTGTCCAACTCTCTGACTCCAGACTGAACTGCTATGCTCAATCTTACATGTATTCTACTGTTAAATCTGGAACACAGAAACTTTACCAGTTTTCCCAACTTCCTTCAACTTCCACACTTTCAAATGCCTTGTATCGGGTCACGTCGGCCATTAGCGACCAGATTTCCGTCTGTTCCCCAACTCTTGTGGAAGTTGGTGTGCCTCCGGCCTTGGGCCAACAGAGGATATATATATATATATATATATATATATATATATATATATATATATATATATATATATATATATATATATATATATATATATATATATATATATATATATATATAAAGGCAACATAAGCTTGCGCATTTTGTCATTTAAAAAGTTGTCGCTTTCCAAATCTCTCTTAATGGAAAATATATACAGAGAGTACTTATAATGGATCGTAGTTTGCTTACTAAAATCTTTATTAATTTATCTTTTGATTTATACACCATACGTGCTTGTGTATATTTGCACTTACGCACATGCCTACAAATATGTACATGCGTTCATATATTTTTAATACATTATAGTGCTATTCGTATATTCATATAGATAGAATTTTTATGATAAAGAAAATTTGTATAGGGAGTGTTTTTTATAGTATTTGTATATTTATGAGGAAGGGGAAAAGAAGAGAAGGAAGGTGGCACGTCTTGAGGAAGACATGAAGGAATAAAACAAAACATATAGATAAAGTGTGGTAAGGAGAGAGACGGTAATGATAAAAGACAAAAGCTTGAAATTCAAGTTTTGTTTGTGATCTCTTAGGTTATCAAGGACATGAATAGAGAGATTAACTAAATACCTAAGATTGTTAGATAGAATAATGGTAGAAAATTGAAAATTTCCCTACCTCTACCATTAGAACTGGAAACATAAACTAATGGGTGTGGTGAGCAGTTGAATCACTAGAATTCTGTTATCAGATATAGGTGAAATTGTGTTCTGTTTTTGAAATTTAAATTGTGGTAAAATTAAGGAATTATATGAAGAGTACTAATGTTTTTAGTCTTAGAGTAGCAACAAGGAGTCGATAATAATCAAAACGAAACATTAAGATAGACAACGTCCTTGCCTACATATATACAGCAGGAATATACAACGTTCTTACCTACTTACACACAGCAGGAACAGACAACGTTCTTGCTTACTTACACACATCAGGAATAGACAACGTTCTTTCTTACTTACACTCAGCAGGGACGGGCAACGTTCTTAATGCGTAAATATACACACAGAAGGAATAAAATAGTGAAAAGTTAGAACTGAATTGTTCATTTCAAAACCTAAGTTTTAGTCAGTTTTCTCCAAAGTTGTCATGAGGAAGACATGATGAGATAAAGGGAAACATATAGATAATGTGTGGTAAGAGGAAAGAAGGTAATGATATAAGGCAAAAGCTTGGAATACCAATTTGTAAATGACATGAACAGAAAACGTTCTTTCCAGCATATTGTTTACATTCGCTTTTTAATAAAAACAACATAGAATATAGAATAGGAACAAAAAGAGAGACGACAGTAGAGTTTACTTTCAGAGCTCTCAAACAAGTTAGTTCTAATTAAGAATATGTGGTAAGTTTAGAGATAGAGATGGAATAAATTAAAATAAAGAGGTAAAAATCATTTTAGAAATTATAATAATGGGAACAGTGTATTAGAGTAAGATAGAATTTCAATATCTTTTTCAGCTGTACTATTATAGGCCAACAACTCCAAGACGATTTCTTAGTTTCATAGTGATTTATTAGGAGTAAAGACAGGCTTGTTTATGGAGTTGTGGTCTTGTGAACTTTAAAGCGACAAGTTTTATAGAAACTGTTTTACAAGTGAATAATGAGTTTTGAAGTCAGTAGTTCTGTGTTGTTTGGACACAATGCTTGATATCTTTTATCAGTTTCTGTCATTTAGTTTCTATGTTCGTTCATTATTCCTTTCAAATGAATTCTGTCCATGGTTCATGCAGTCAATGGTGGAGGCTTTTAATTTTGTAAAACCAAATATTAAATGATTGTTCCTATTCCAAACCAACTTATTATAATGGAGTCTGTGATTTACAGCGTTTAGTAGACTAGAATAATTAATTAGCTTACTTAGACCATTGTTAATTAGTTACTTATTAAACAGCCCTAGTTATAATAGCGATAGTATAAAGAGTGAGGCAATAGTTTGACGGACAAATGAATGGAGAGTCAGTCAGAACGAAACTGATGATTATGCAAAAATCACAAGATTCCAACTTTTCAAAGAGAGCTGTGTAAGTGCAACCACCCTACATACGAAATATGTACTAAATACAAGGAGGGACGAGACTCCAATGTGCTGAACCAGCAACTAGAGTGCTGTGAAAGTTTCAGAGGCACCGTAGAGCAGCACTTAACTTCTTAGGGCTTTCTTTGAGACAGAAATTATCTGATCCTTATAAGAAATATCTCTATAAAAGGAAATACCAAGAATATAAAGAACAGAGGATAGTTTGACTTGGATGTTTTCAAAGACGTAGCTGTGTAAAAAAAATATATCGAACAGATAGATGAGGTAATTGTTTTTATTTTCATTATTGAAAAAAATTAAGTCTTCTCTACTCCAGTTAGAAATACGAGAAAGATCATTCTATTATTTCAAGGCTACCAACCATCCTAGCATTAGTCAATTAATTTCGATATATGGGGCTCTTTCTTCAGAAATGGAAGAATAAATAAAAGGTGCAGTCACATGAATGGATAGGCAATAAGGTAATAGATAGGAAGTTATTAATGAAAATTTCAAATAAGCTAAAGGACAACACAGTGCAAAAACATTTAAAAAATGAAGGGTGGCATTTGCAACTGCTGCTATCAGAGAAAAATTATAGGATAAATACCGAAAAAGGCGTTTTTAGAATTGAGAGCTTTGTGCCTCTTTTCCTTTTCAGGTATTTTGTAAAAAATGTCAACTCTACTTTGCTTCTCCCTCTTTCCCTCTTTTAGTATCTTCTGGAAACATAATTGCATGTTTGTCATCTGCTAAAGCTGAACTCTTCGCTGGAACTTTTTCCTGTAATTCAGCCTTAGACGATTCCGGAGCTGTTTCTACTACTTCAACCCCTTCCAACTCATTTATGCCTAAATTTGCAATTTCTTCTAAAGATGTCATTTCTGCTCTCTCTCTCTCTCTCTCTCTCTCTCTCTCTCTCTCTCTCTCTCTCTCTCTCTCTCTCTCTCTCTCTCTCTCTCTCTCTC
>SEYY01018526.1:35000-40000 GCA_009176605.1 Armadillidium nasatum | reverse complement strand
TCTGCAATATTAACTGTTTTTATTTTATTATTTTCTCTAATTTTTTAAATTTATTTTAGAAAAAAAAATTTTCCTTCATTTTAAATAAAATAATTTAAATATTTTATAATTTTATTAAATATTTATGAATAATAAAATTAAATTATCATGTCCTTTGATACTAATTAATTCTCGCACAGATTTTCGTTAAAATGAATTCCAACACTGAAATAATATATATATATATATATATATATATATATATATATATATATATATATATATATATATATATATATATATATATATATATATATATATATATATATATATATATATATATATATATATGAGTGTGCGTGAGTGTGTGTTTGTGCGTGTATATATGTATGTGTGTTTGTGTGAGTTTGCTTCAATTAAGTGAACTCCTATCTATAATCATTTATTTTTTACTTTTTATTTTTTTACTTTTTTTTTTTTAAATTTTTTGAAATATAACAAAAAAAATATTGATATTATTTATGTAACAGTGATTTCAAAGTACATTTTGTATAGGTATACTTTAAAGTTAACACCTCGTATGTATTATTTACTATTGACAATTAAATATGTTAATAGTTTATTCCCTTCCCCCCCCCAAAAAAAAAAAAAAAAAAATTAAGTCTCGGAACAGAAGAACGTTTTCGGAAAAAAAAAATTTCCTCTTCAGGTCTTGCTATGGAAAGAAATAATAATAAAAAAATAATAAAAACACTTTAGGAGAAAAAGAGTGACCCACAGATTGTCGCTCGTTCATTCTGAGGTCAAACCATTAAGGCGTAAATAGTTTCTTACTGAATTTTACACAGGTATGACTGGTTCGCTCTTGTGGAAGGACGTGACAATTGGGAAGACAAGAAAATTATGTCGCTGACAAATTGTGTACATAAAATCTTGTCATGCGTTTTCAAAAATTGAAATAATTTTAGATATATATATATATATATATATATATATATATATATATATATATATATATATATATATATATATATATATATATATATATATATATATATATATATATATATATATATATATATATATATATATATATATATATATATATATAATTTTACGTCTATTTTTGGATGTAGTGAGGCAGTACAGAGAGAAGTTGTTAGTTGTGAATATCGAAGAAAATAGATAATGACAGAAACCTTTGATAAGAATAAAAAGCAAATGATAAAAAATTTTGAGATGGACAGAGTAGGAAAGAGACGAGATTTATGCAAGTATTTTGACCTGTTAAAATTTTGTTACAAGGTGTAAGGTGAGAAATTGATAAATAAAATGAAATCTATTAGAGAGAGAGAGAGAGAGAGAGAGAGAGAGAGAGAGAGAGAGAGAGAGAGAGAGAGAATAAAAACGTTTGTAAAGAGAAAGGGAGATATATAAATTATGTAAAAAAAAAATTTTAAGAATTTTATTGGCTTTGAAATGGAGTGTCTGATAAAAAGAAAAGAATATTACTTTATCGCACTTTAGAAAGGTTAACGAAAAGAAAAATATAGATACATGGCAGATATAGAAAATAGAGTTTTTTTTTAAATGAGTAATACGAACTAATTAAGTGGTGAATTGGTAGAAAGTCTAAAAATATTTGAAATTTAAAGACTGATGAGGACTTTTTAGTCTTAATGAGCAAGTTATTTTATGAAGTATCTTCCTCGGAAATCAAGAAAAGAAAAGAAAAGATAAGAAAAGAAAATTGTCTATTTTTTTTAATATAACAAAGATGTAAAATTACGTTGTCCATACCCCGTAAACCGACAAAAACTGTAAAATCTCAATGTTTCCTGCCAAAATGCCTAAGGACGTAACGTATAAATAGAAAAATGTCAGAAGACAAAAATGATTAAATTGTAATGAAAATTCATAATGGATAAGAAGTATCTTTAAAATTTCGTTTTATAATTTTTTAAAAGCTTTTGTGCATAAGTAGACAGACCTAACATTAAAGTAACACCTGTTCGAGGTTTGATTTGGATTTACTGGAGTTTAAATAAAATATTTCTATGACTCAATTTCGTATTCTTTGGTTTTGAAACCATTTTTGTGGTTGGCGTTGGATCTTGTGTTGTTCCAATGGCTCTTTTGATAACCAGGGTCAATTCATCTCTTGCAAATGGCTCTTTAGATATCGAAAGTCAATCCCTCATTTGATCTTAATCTTGTTCAAATGACTCTACAGTATTATGGCCACGTTTTGCTATGACCTTTATCTTCAGATATTTCAGGTCATCCTGTTAGTTAGTTAGTTAGGATCTTATGTTGTTTTAATTGAACTTTAGAAATCCAAGTATCTAGTCTTGCATGAATGACCTTTTAGGCATCCATTCTATATCTATTATAATACTGTAAGACGAGTATTGTAAAATGCAGATAAGTTGTAATAATGCAAGGTGAAACATTTGATTCAAAATTAGTTTCTTAAATCGATACATTTAAATTGAATGTTTCTTCTTTTGCAAGATTTGATTGCCACATATTATGTCTTTGGGGCATATATAAGATTTCTCAATTAATAGACATTTTTTTATATGAATTTTCTTATCCTTTAAATTATAAGTATAATAAATTATAAATCATAAATTTCACTATTGAAATATATCATAAATCTTCTTAAACGTCTTATAAGCTTCATATTGAAGATTTTAAGTTAAGAGCTGTTAAAAAAAAAAAAAAAAAAAAAAAAATACACGTTTCACGTCTCTTTTTCCAATCTCTGTGGAAGGACAGATGAGATTCAGACCCTCGGGGAAGGAATCTATTTAATTTCCATTAGACCTAGTTTCGACGAGCAGCGTGAGACCGAAAAAACTGGACACTAACAACTTAATGGGAGCAAAAACTCTCTTTTTTTCTTTTAAAGGAAACTGAACAACTCAGCAAATTAATTGTAAATTTTCAGTCCAAAATTTACTTTTATTTTTAATGAAAAAGTTTACATCTTATCTAAGGTTAAGAACATATTTCAAAAAATTCACTTTTGGTGGGGAAATAGCAAAATCTTATGTGAGTGTACGAGTTCTGCTTTACGGGAAAGGTTTTTTTCCATTTATCATGATTGATATTTTCCTTTATTTTAGAAAAACGAAAAATAAATGAAAAAAACCTAAATTTTAAATGAGGTCTTTCTATCTAAGGTCAAGCATCATGTTAACCCCAGACGTGTGCATAGTTCGTTCATTTTTAAGCTTACGAAACTGCGTTCAGAGGAAAGAACACATACAGATAAAGAATTCCACAGAACAGATATTACTGGGAATGAGGAGATAATCGCAACGAAGAAACCTTGAGTTGCAAGCTTTGCAAAGTAGGATTGCAAAACTTTTACCCTCCTTATGTTGCAGCAGCAAAATGCCAGGGCACAGCCCCTTTGATCACTGGTTCTGTAGTACCTATTGCCTTCATAGATTTAAAATAATAAAAAAAATTATTTACCACACAAGTATTCTTCCATTTTCATTTAATAGAATTAAAGAACTTTAAATATTTAATTTTTTCTTAAAGGTTATTCATTTATTAGCCACACTCAATCAACTACGCGATTGCATGAAAGTGGATCTGTTCTTTAATATTGAATTTTTTTTTCTGAAACAAAAATATCGAACTTTATCTTCTTTGAAGAACTTTTCTTATAATGGCGTTTTGGCGCGCTTTTTTCTTCGATTTTTGGTTCTTCTCAAAAAATCTTTTCATTTGTGAAATTTTCAATAAATTATGCTTTTCTTCAACTACTGCTTCCGATTGATTTCTCTCTCTCTCTCTCTCTCTTTCTCTTTTTCTCTCTCTCTTTCTTTCTCTCTCTCTCAATTGTCTGTCTGTCTGTCTGCATGTCCGTCTTTATCTCGCCCTTTCCCTCTCAGTCTATTGTCTGTCTGACTACCTGCATGTCTGTCTCTATTTCTCTTCCTTTCCCTTTCTCTCTGTTTTGTGTCTGTCTGTCATTTCTCTCTCTCTCTCTCTCTCTCTCTCTCTCTCTCTCTCTCTCTCTCTCTCTCTCATATGCATATACTGAGCTGGAAAGGGGAGATCATATACATTTTAATTCGTTTTATTCAAATTTCACGGGTCTTATAATTAAAAACGGAAACTTTATTCACCTTTATTAAATAAAATCAATTCAATTTTCTCTTATTAAATAAAAATTGTCAGTATATATATATATATATATATATATATATATATATATATATATATATATATATATATATATATATATATATATATATATATATATATATATATATATATATATATATATATATATATATATATATATATATATATATATATATATATAGTGTGTGTGTGTGTGTGTGTGCGTATTGCTTAAGCTCTACTTTGTCCCACCCTTCAACACCTGTCAATTAAGATAAGGGCAACCTAAAGTGAACTCCAGCTCCTGTGCGATTAACCTGATACATGATAAAGTGTTAAAATTCTTACAACGAAGTGCGAACAGGTAGCACGAATTAGGCTCCTCCCCCTTTGAGGTTATGTGGTGTCACGTGAACAGATTCTCTTTTAAGTTCTCTTAAATGCGAGGATATATTCTAACTATGCTGAAAGGTGGTGAGTCAACTGAATGTGTGGCAAAGTGTGATATAGAACACAGTAGATGGTAAGCATGCAGTGCTATTCTAGACGACTGTGCAATAGGAATGGCTGGCAATGGGAGGAATCATGCAGTCGAGTTTTTCTCTTAAATTTTATTAAGAATGAAAAGAAACATTAAGAGCACAACAAGGCCTCTTGGATGTGATCTAACTTGTTCTGAAACAGTTTCTTTCAATTTTGTTTGGCATTACTTTTTCTTTATAGATTTTCTTAAAACAATTGGTTTGGGTAGTTCTGCTTTCAGGTTGTAATAGTAGAAATAAATGAAATTAATCAAGTTATTTTGGCTTGGATGTTTCTCTCATTAAGAAATTTTAATAAAAAATACGATCCAATTCCCATATTTCCTTCATTTT
>SEYY01018526.1:20000-22500 GCA_009176605.1 Armadillidium nasatum | reverse complement strand
AAATTACTATCCGGTCCACCTCTATATATATATATATATATTATATATATATATATATATATATATATATATATATATATATATATATATATATATATATATATATATATATATATATATATATATATATATATATATATATATCTTTCCCTTCTCTCTGACTCTTGGTCCTCCGCTCTTCGGCATTTCGGTGAATCTTTTGCTGTGGCGCTGAACATATCGAAAGCTTTCGATAGAGTCTGGCACAAAGCTTTGATTTCCAAACTTCCCTCTTTCGGAATCTATCCTTCTCTCTGTGACCTTCTCTCTGATTTCCTTTCCGGTCGTTCTATAGCAGCTGTTGTTGACGGCCACCGTTCATCCTATAAATCTATTAATAGTGGTGTTCCTCAAGGATCTGTCCTATCCCCAACACTTTTTCTGCTTTTCATTAATGACCTTCTCTGTATTACTTCATCTCCTATCCACTCCTATGCTGATGACTCCACCCTTCATTACTCTTTTCATTTTGAAAGACAGTTAATAGAGGCAAGGAGGGTGGCCTTGGAGCAACTAACCTCTGATCTATCTCTCATTTCAAATTGGGGCAAAGAAAACATGGTCGTTTTCAATGCCTCAAAAACTCAATTCCTCCATCTCTCTACTCGACACAATCTTCCACACAACTACGATATCTTCTTCGAAAACACGCAACTCAAACCTTCATCTCTCCTTAATATTCTCGGTGTTTCTTTTTCTCGTGATCTTTCTTGGAAAGATCACATTACCTCTCTTTCTAAACAAGCTTCTAAGAGGTTGGGTGTGCTGAGGCGCCTTCAATATTTCTTCACACCACCCCAGTTGCTTGCTCTGTATAGGGGTATTGTTCGCCCCTGTATGGAGTATGCGTCACACATCTGGGGTGGTTCCACACACACAGCTCTCCTGGAAAAGGTGGAGTCTTGAGCTTTTCGCCTTATCAATTCTCCTGCTCTCACTAATTCACTCCAATCTCTTTCTGCCCGTCGAAATGTTGCGTCACTCTCTCTATACTATCGCTATTACAATGGACACTGCTCTTCTGAACTCTCTCGTCGCATACCTCCTCCATTAAAAAGGGTTCGTGCAACTCGTCTTTCTACACAGTCTCATCCTTTCTCTGTCCAACTCTCTGACCCCAGACTTAACCGCTATGCTCAATCTTACATGTACTCTACTGGTAAAGTCTGGAACACACTTCCTTCATCTATTTTCCCAACTTCCTATGACTTAGGCACCTTTAAACGCCATGTATCAGGTCATGTCGGCCTTTAATTTGACCATGTTTCCGACTTTCCTCCCAACTCTGGTGGAACATTGGTAGGCCTCTGACCTTTGCCCACCAGAGGAGAAATAAAAAAAAAAAAACATATAAAAAATTTTCTTTATTTTGTGGCACTATACATATCAAAAGTTTTCGGTAGAGTCTGGCACAAAACATTGATTTCCAAACTTCCCTCTTTTGGAAACTATCCTTCTCTCTGTGACTGTCTTTCTGATTTCCTTTCTGGAAGGAAAGAGATTCACCTTCCACAGACACAGTAGGGAATTCTATCTCACCGTCATTTAAATATAAAATTACTGGAAACTTAGTTTCTTTTATTCTGGATTAATGAAACTCAAGGATAGATTCAATTCTTTAGAATTTCATCTACAAATCTCACTCGAAAATACATCTCAAAGTTTGCTCTTTTCTTTCCCACGGCTTTAGCTTCTTTTCTGTGAACAAAGGATATAAATATGTTTGGAAGCGTCAAATTACAATGATCGTTAGTGATGATTTAAAAGAAGCTCCGAGTTCTTTTGAGGCTGTGAAACTAATTTTCTTTTTCATAAATTACCCGAGTTGGGGAACGGTTTTATCTGCCCTTAGTGAGGGGACTTCTGTCCATCTGTAGAGGCTAAAGTTCTCAGAAAAGTCTTGAATGAGATCAAGTTTAAGCCTAAAAGACTTCTTCTTTAATTTTTAGTTTTCTCACATCTTTATCTTCTCGCTCCTACATTGGAACCTTATCTTTATTCCTACTACAAGACAGATTTCTCAAGGCAAGTCCTGTAACTACATTTTTTTTACCAACTTTACTATTCTATCGCAACACAAACAAACTCAGTGTTTTCGCACAAATTGCCTGCGAGTTTTTCAGTTTTAAGTTTATTCTTTGTAGCTGAAATTCCTCTTCCTTTGCAGCTGTCTCTTTTCTGTGGAATTCCCTCTCCATCTTTTGCTTTCTCTATTGCAATTAATCTTCCTTCTTTAAGGTTCGCTTCTACGCTCTTATGAGAAATAATTTGAACGAATTTTCGTTTCTTTTTAAATTTTATTCACTTTAAGAGTAATCTTTTGCTCTCTCTATATATATATATATATATATATATATATATATATATATATATATATATATATATATATATATATATATATATATATATATATATATATATATATATATATATATATATATATATATATATATATATATAT